>VDFB02121146.1:0-14935 GCA_007258455.2 Sequoia sempervirens
AAACTATTGTAGTTGTAACTACCCTAAGCATCAAAACATGGATTTGAAATTGTTGTAGTTGTGACTGTCCTCGTAAATATGGAAATATAGACAAGGCAAGTGAACAATTTGACAAGTCATTAACTTTCATGTAAATGCTATTGGTAGGTGTAGAATTGAATTCCACAACCTTGATCTAGCATCGTCCCTATGATATTTTTCAAATGCCTTAAGCTAGTGGTAAAGAAATGATGTTCTGATGAACTATCTTGCACGCATAATATGCAAGCATAGAGAAGGCAAGTTAAATTTTTGATAGAAGACTTCTTTGAAATGTGATCTTAGGGAATGTCACGTGGGAAGATGCACTAAAGGCATGAGGAAATTTCAAGAAAATGTTATTAACAAGGAAAAATTGAATTTTGTAGCCTTTGACCAGCATCCTCCCATACACGAAGAATATTCCCTCAATAAGGAATAACTAACAAACTTTCTAGAGCACATAATGGTAACAATGGGTAGTGATGATATAATGCACAACTACCTTCAAAATATTTAGTGTTGTTTCACTATACCACCCTGGTTATATCTAACTTAGAGGAACACATAACATTCAAATATACACAAGGACTACATTCAGACCTGTTGTGCAGTTTTCGCACACACGCCCCACTCGGGGTGGGGACCCTCTTTTTTCTGGTGTCTTTGACCTTTGATTTTATTGGATTTATCATTTTGGGGTCTTGACATGTTGGTCTTGCTTGCTTGGACCCTTCCTTGAGGTTGGAATTGATTGATATTGAGTTTTGGGCCAAGTCCAGATTTTCACCCGGATCCAGGATTTTCCGTCGCTGGCGGATTTTTCCGGGCTCTGGTTCCTTGTCTGTTTCTAGCTGGATTCTCCGATTCCGGGTTTCTGCCTGACTTCGAGATTTTCCAGACCTGTCAGATTTTCCCAGATTCTGCCAAAATCCCGATCTTCCTGATTTCCCCGGTTTCTACATTTCCGCGGAATCTGTGTTTCCACGCATTTTGGGATTTTCCAAAATTCAGCTTGGGGCTCGGGTTTTCGGACTTGTCAGAAATGTCTTATCGCGCATTAATGGTTGAGGTACCTTTGCTCAGACGGGTATAAGGTCGAATTTAGGGCATTTTCTGATTCATTCTAACTCCATTGCTTCCTTGCTGACTGCTCTGGCGATTGAGATTTTCATTTGAGCTTTGAGGGATTGATCCTGCTTTGTTTGCGTGAGGATTTCTTGAGTGCTAGTGTCAGTATTTTTACCTCCTGAGCATGTTCGTTGCATGGTCGACTTTTTAAGCTTGAATTCCGTCCGCCTTGATCCATGGTATGTATCCATTGTCCTTCTGTTTGCTTACGAGATGATTTGGGGTTTTCTTGCACTAGGTATTGTTAAATTTGGGTCGGCCCTTGATTTGATTTTGATTTTGTATTTATAGAGTCGGGGTTCGTCCCATTTTTATTATGGAACCCCATTATCCATGCCCTGTGAGCTCCATTTGTCCGCTGGATTGCATATTTATCCTTTAGATGGCATTTTGGGTCGGATTGCTTGTTTGTTTCGGGCGTGAAATGTGTTATCATGCGAAATTAGGGTTTCCCTTAGTGTTCGGCCCAGAACGATGATTTTATTTTATGCTTGAGTGAATTTTGTCCCGTGTCATGTTGGCTTCCCGTCTTGCGAAGATTAGAGGGCTTTTAGGTAAATCCTGAATCGATATTTTGAGCCCTAAAGCTTGCTCTGGTTTTAATGGCGGAGAGTTGGTCATTCGATTTAGGGCACCATTATTTTAACACGGGGATCCATCCTTTGAGGGCTTTTGAGAGTTGGAATCCTTTGCATACTTGAGATTGTTGATTATTGCTAGTTTCGGGATCATTTGAGCTCAGGTAGTGGAGATCTCGCGGTCATTTGAGTCTTGGTGCATGTTTTGCAGTTTTTTTGGGTTTCCGAGACCGTCGCGAAATTTCGTTGCTCCCAGATTTTTCCAGTTGGGGCTTATTCTGCGGGTTGGGTTTATTCCCGGTACATTTAAGTTGTCCGAGAAAATCCATCCCATCTGGATTTTTCCAGATTTCCTGTCTAGCTCCGTTCTTTTGACATTTCGATGATAGGATTGGTGGAATGAGTGTCTAATGTTTATTTCTTGTTGCCAATAAATGCATTTAATGATCATCCTTTGATTTTCCATGCGCATTAATGATTATTTGACTAATGATTATTTGGTAGCAGGAATCCGTCTGTGTCGGATTTCTCCAAAATTTTGCCCCGACGGTATTTTCCCTGTTTGCGTGATTTTCCTGGATTATCTGATTTCTCTGGATCTCGAAGGATTGGCAGTTAGCAACAGATTTTGAAGGATTTATATGATGTGTGCTAACCCTTTGGATTGATATGAGCTTAATAATTGGATTCTAATGACAATTCTTGAATGTACAGGCTGAATCAAGCAAGGCTACTGCTGGGAAGTCCAAAGGTGGTGCAGGGGCATCTTCAATTTCTAAGACAGAACGGTTGAGATTAGACATGAAGAGCCAGGTCCCTGAAAGTAAGATATCTTCCATGTGGGCTGATGTATCTGATACCAACATCGGTGCCTGGTGCTATGAGGAGTTCAAGCAAAGAATGGCTGCGAAGGACCAGTCAACCTTGAGACAAGGAATGATGAACTCGGGATTGGTGCATTTCGTAGGGTTCCCTCTAGCAGTTCAGTGCTACGAATTGATTCTTGAATGTGCCCGACAATACGCTTTTGATACATAGATGGTGGTCAGCACTGAGGGACGAGTCTTGGCCAACTTCAGTCCGGCCTCCATTACCCAAGCCTTCAGCATGCCGGATCTCCCCTCGGTCTGTGCTTTAAACATTGACACTGCCCGAACATACTATGAGAATGAGCTAGTTAAGGCTCAGCAGATCATCAACTCATGGCTGGAGAAGCCAAAATCTCACCACTCCAAATTGCCTAAACAGTTGCACAGGGTGAAATTTAGGCCGGATATCTGTGATGCCATCACACTATTGAGTAGGGTGGCCGGATTGAGAACTGCCAGAGTATTGGAGAATTGGATGGTCCACGTGATCACCAAGATGAGTCAAGGGACAAATTATCACTGGGCAGGACTCATTAGTGCAGAGATAGACAAACAACTGAGAAATGTCCTGGAGGCAAAGAAGTTCACCATGTCCTCCTACATCATGTATGTGCTGGCCATCTCCTATCCCTACAAAGGACTGACTCCGATGGGAACTATTGGGCAGGATATCATCTATGAAGTCTATCCGGAGTTGCATTTGGGACATAAAGATTACAGGAGGGCCAATGATGCATTCACAATGCACATTACCCGGACCCTTCAAAATGCAGAGCACATCAGATTATCTGATGGAGCTAAGGGTCTGATCAAGAATTATAGAGCATGGTTTATCCAGTTCCCTACCTTCACATACCTCCGGATTGATGGATGCCTAGCTGCTCCTTACAGGTTGCCCCAGTATCCTACTGACCATTTGGTGCTGCTAAAGGTTGTACAACAAATTTGTGAGTTTGATGCAGTGGTGAAGAGGGAAAAGCATAAAACTGGTTTTGGAGGAGACTTCCCCCTTGGGATTGGAGTGGGAGAAATGTGCCCGTCTATCAAATCAGCTCACACTGCAGGAGAGGAGTTGGAAGCCTATGGATTCTCTTTCCATTCAAAGAGAATGAACTTTGACATAACCGGAGAGGCACAGAAGAGGGCTACCTGGGAATTTAGGCATAAGGAGGACCTGGAAGACTAATGGGTCAATATCAAGGATGACCTTGACGCGAGGAAGAGGAGGTATTCCCGACTCCCTGTGGAGGCAATTAGACAATATAATGTGAAGCTGATCCCAGATCAGCTGGATGATGACGGAAAATTGGTTCAAGACCATGTTTACCATTGCATAAAAGAGGATAGAGTCAGTTTGGAGACGGTAGTTAGGTGAGCACGAGGTAGCGAGGAGTTGGAGGACTTGATGACTCCTGTGTTGAGATTCACCTTTTCTTGGATTAAGCATAAATTCTGGGTATTGAAGAATGCCAATGTGCCCTGTACCTTCGATTTGATGGGGAATCAGCCCCATGTCACTTATAGAAGGGTAGGGAGGGAGGGAGGACACAAAGGGGAGATGAAACAAAACCTGTAGTTTCAGGGTCTGAAGTAGAGATCCCTAGAGGCCAGACACTGCTGCAGAAGGAGAGGCCAGTAGGCAAGCAGGTGGAGACTCTAACAATGACCAAAGTCTTGGATGTGGAAAGAGAAAGGCTGAAGGAGGATGCCCCTCCGCCGCCTAAGAAAGCTAGAACTGCAAGGGTGGCAAAGAAGAAGGATCAGGCCACTTCGGAGGATGAACCTCCAATTGTTGATGTAGAGAGCTCCGGAGGGGAAAAGACTAAAGTATATACCCGTAAATCGAGAACCCCTTCTCCCAAGGATGTTGCACAGCCAAAGGATTCCCATGGCAGTAGTTGAAGTAAAGACAGCTGTTTCTCTCCCTGAGGGGAATACAGGCAGAGAATGCAGATGAAGCGAAGTGTGAGGGAAACATAATATCCAGAGAAGGAACATTGTTAGACACAAGGGCTACCCGAGCTCGAGGTGGGAAGCGGATGAAAGGCACCGCCTTCTCTGGTACAATCTGAGGATTCTCCGTTAATAGAACCGGATCTGGAACAAACTTTATCCGGACTATCGTCAGTGCTTGAAGTGCAGGGACTTGAAACTGATCAAAACCGCGAATCGAAAAAGATAATAAAACCAACCATTTGAGGTCGAGTGGCAGCCATGAAGGGGAGAAAGCGAGAGATCTGGGAGAAACTCGCTGAAGGTCAGTGACCATGGTTGGCTAGAGAGCACACAAAACGAGGTGTTGAAACTGGGATGAAATGCCGGATCGACGAAAGGGGAAAGAAGACAGGGTATTCGAGGATAAAGGGCATAAGAGGATGAGGGATTCACATCGCCACCCCTGCTGGAGATAAAACAAGAGATGAGGTAACGGGCCAGGATTACAATGTTCAAACTATTAACCTTGGGCTGGCCTCCCTGGAGCAGGATATTGAGGAATTTGAAGGGTCGAGTGCTATAATTGTTGATATACTAAAGAAGGAGACCCAATCAAAACAAGAGCTAAAAAGAGAAAATGAAAGATTGAGGAAATGTCTGGAGGAGGTAATGAAGCCTCTATAGTCTCTCCATCCTTCCTCCTCTACTGCTCCGGGATTTCTACATAAGGAGACAATCTCCGGAATTGAAAAGATGAAGGCCTCCGCTCAGGGTGCCACAGACTGGTTAATGGGTGTCCAGACACAAGGGGATGAAGCTATCAAAGAGATCCTGTATGTGGGCAAGGATGCAGTCCGGGGAAAGGAGCTGTTAGAGAGCATCTTGTCTCAGGATAAGAATGACATAGACCTCCTGCTGCAGAAATCAAGGACTATTCTAGGATATGGCAAGGATCAGTTGGGCAAAGATGGAATCCTTCCTTCTGCTAGATTGGATGAACCATGGGAGTGGTTCGAGGCATTGCAGATCCGGCAGGGAGGCCTGAAAAAGATACAAAAATGAAGGAAATCAATTGATGCTGACCTCACTGTAATTTATGATGGTTGCATTGCCTTCTTTGAGGTGATAGCCGGGGAGGAAATAGCTCTAAATATTTGAGAACTTGGATCAAGCCCCAGAATGGTGGCATGAGGTTTATGCCTAGAATATGGTCGACTATCCTGCCTCATTTGCTTGATGATCCGCATTCCCCTTAGCAAAGCGATTGATAAAGAGGCAATTTTTATGGAGGTCAGGAGGGACTTGAAGCTTGGCGGGTCCAGCAGGCAGTTACGTTCAATTAAATTCCGACTCATGGTTTTCCATTTACCACCTAATGCTTGAGAATTTGGATGGGGATATTCTCCAGAAGTCCAAGGGTCACCAGCGCAGAGGAAAGACAAAGGGAGTAGTAGTTAATGCTCTTTTCAAGATTTGTGCTTCCCTATTATTATAGGGCATGCATTGGACCGGACTTCCTTGGGGACTGTGCCTTGGGCGACTTGGATGATGGCATTAAATGTGTGCCTTAGTTTGTTTCCTTGGCTGACCTGTTTTGGTGGTTTTGTTTATTTTGTAAAATGTTTGGCTGGGCCGACATGTTTTGGGGGGAAATTTGATAAATAGGCATTCTTGCCTCATTGTAAGGGTTAGACATTGGTTATAGACATAGCAAGACAGTAATAGAGCAAGAGCTATAGTTAGAGTATCTGAAGTTTCTTGAAGCAAACACTATATTCAGAACAGTTGAATTATTGTAGCATTTTCTGGTGATTAATACAATTGAAGACATTGTGGTTATTCTTGGTGAAATCCTTTGTGTTATCTCATCTTGCATGGTTCCTTTGTTCTATCTTTTAAATTGCTTGAAGATTTAGGGTTCAGAATTAAAAAAATAAATTAGTTTCAGTTGGATAAATGATGTTTGTGATTTTATATTTGGAATGTTTGTAGTTATCTCTGGTCTATACTCCCAGTAACTATCTGATTGTAGTAGGCTTGTAAAGTCAACCTGGACCGTATATTCAAATGTGCTTAAGTTCGGTTGTAGATGCAAGTCTATGATTTGAAAATATGTATTCCTCAGAAGATTGCACTGTTCTTGTAAGATTGCCTTGTGGGTTGAACATGAATTGGTTATTCGAGATAGGTCCATTCTAGATATGTCATTTGCATTGCTTGTCCTTGTAGTAGTTCAGATTTTATTACTTCCTTGCATCCCTATCTTTTGCGATTTCTTTGTTATTCGGTTAGATCTAGGATTTTAAGATCATCATATTTTCAGATTTGATAAATTGAAAGGTACAGTTTGCTTGTAGTAAGGTTCGATTGTGATTACCAGCAATTTCACATTTCATCTGAGTTGTTTTATGCATTGTTATGACCTAACACCTGAGAGACCTTGGGGTGATTTTCAGTGATTCGTTATTGAAAATAACCTTTCAAGAGAGATAGGATATCATATTCTGTCTGAGTTGTTGCTGTGCAAAAAACACCATCAACAGATTGGCACTAGAAGGAGGGCCTGAATGAGCACACTGGATCATTTCTTGAACACCATCTCTCCAGAGAGATATAGAAGAAATACCAGATCCACCACAGGAGAGGAGGATTTAGAAGAGTTACAGTTCCCCAATAGGTCAAGGAGGACCAGAGTAAGGGGAGAATCCTCATCACCCATCCCTTCACCCACATCGTCCATATCCTCACATCCTGAAGTTGAGGCCATACCCATCCCTGAAGTCGTTCCCATTCAGCAGCCTCAGCAAGTCAATAACCTACCACCACCTCCACCCCCGCTCTTACCAATGGCTTTCCTTGCCAACAATCCATCACCTTTGTTCTTTCAAGCCTACAATGTTATGCCCAAGAACCCTGAACACTTCTGTTCAAAATTCCATGCTAACGACCCAAACAGGACTACTGAAGAGCACCTGAGAATTTTTCGGACTTGCCTTAAAGACAGGGGGATAGTTCATGAGGATGTTGCTTGTAGGTTGTTCCCTTATTCACTGGGAGAAGAAGCCTTTTATTGGTATAACCATCTCCCTGCCGGTTCAATTCTTAATTGGAATGACCTTGAGAAGGCCTTTTTGTAGAAGTTCCGGATTCCCATCAGTGCCAATGAGTTATACCTGCAGTTCATCAAGGTTAAGAGAGAGGTTAATGAACCCATAGCCAGTTTCAATAATAGGTTTCACCGTGCATTCACCAGATTACAAGACCCATATGTTTTGGACGATGGTACTGCCCTGGGAGTGTATTATGAAGTTCTGGATAGCCTAACCGCAACCTTTTTGAAATGGAGACCCAACCCTCCGGGCACCCTGACTGATGCTTATACAGAGGTTGTCAAGCTTAGTACGGATCTGAGGCAACACTTGACTGGGCCCTTGCCTTCTCTGGGACCAGCTGCACATCCTAACCAGATTCAGGCAGTAAATCAGGCCCTCACCAATCATACCCCAATTATGAACCCAGTTCCCCAATTACCCATAGTACCACACCCTGGTCATCCCATGAACCAAATCTCTCCTATGACAAACTTCCCTCAACAACAAGTGAACCAACCCATGTATCAGCCACATCAGAATAGCTTCCCTGCTTATCTGCAGAATTCTGAGGTGTTGCACCAGTCTTTGGGATCCGCCACAATGCCTATTCCCCCTCAGAGTAACCCGAACCAGATCCCTTACCAAGATCCTAATAGGGAGAGGATTGATGAAATGGCCGAACAAATAAAGAAGTTAAATCTGGAAGTGACTTACCTGAGAAATCAAAATAGTCAGTTGCAAGCTGCTCAGAAGGGAATGCAATCTAATCAGAACAGGGAGTTTTCACAAGGACAGAACTTCGACAGGGGACAGCGTAATGACAGAGGGTTCTACAATGATAGGGGATATAACCAGGATAGGGGTTACAACAATGATAGAGGTTTCAATAATGAAAGGAGGTAGAATTTTGACAGAGGCCAAGGAAGTGGGTCAGGATTTGATAAAAGGTCACCACAAGGACAGAACAGAACTTGGAATACAGGGCCCAATAATGGGGGAGTTCCTACCCCGTTGGATCAGCCGGCTAATCAGATTGTTAATCAGTCTGCAAACCAACCAGTCAGTCAAGATAAGCCTCCTACTGGAGTATATCTGGCAGAAGCGGCCTTATCAGGGTGGTGCAGACTCCATAAGACAAGCCAGCATTCAGAATTGGAATGTCCGGAATTCCAAACTGCTGCTTCTATCTTTCAGTATGAGGTAGAGAACAATGTGAATGCACAAGAGATTGTTCCCTCTAACTCCTATGATTCTCCTGTGTTGGTATTGAATCATGCTCCTTTTCCAGCCAGCCAAGAAAATGTACCAGAAGAACCCGATTCCCATGAAGATGAAACAGACCAGATTTGTAATGGAGATGAAGTGGCCCGGTTGTTTGATGAAGGAAATATAAATGACAATGGTCCCTTGGATCAGGATGAAGTTTATGTTGAAGAGGTACAGATGTTCTAGAGACAAGGATTGAGGGATATGCCCCACAGGCGTCCACCACCCGGAGGACCTTTCACTACCTCCATTCCTCCCAACAATTTCAGTACTCCTCCAGATCCTAATGCGAGCAACAATCCGTCTTATCCACAGGTTTCCAAGCAATACCTTTCGAAAGATAGACAAGCTTAAGCAGAATCACAGAAGGAAAGGATTGTTCAAGAAAGCAAGGATAAGGCAGAGGAGCCATCTAAGGAGGTCTCTACTGATATGAGTGAGGAGCAGATGGCCTCATATGTTGCAGAGGAATTTAAGAAGCTAAAGGTAAACCTTTCTGCATTTGAGTTGTTAAGATTTCCTGCAATTAGGAAAGCCGTCTTAGGTACTTATGATGCAAATTCAAAGACATTGGACAAGCCTTCTGGTGAGCATGTCAGCCAGACTCCCAGTTTTCAGTCTGTGAACACACAAAGTCAGACACAGAATAAGACCAATCCACCCCCTGGAGATAGAGGAAAAGAAAAGGACAGAACTCAAGTGGCCCAGATGGATACTCAGCCCACTTTGTTTCAAGGGAAGACGGAGACTCCACCATTTCTGATCTCGGTCAGAATCTTTGGTAAGAACCTTCACAATTGTCTATTAGATTCTGGTGCTTCCACCAATGTGATGCCTCTCGGAGTTTGCAGAGCTCTGGGAATCACGCCTACTGATTCCCAGAAGAAGGTCACTCAGTTGGACAGAACCAAAGTGAGTGTGGTAGGAGAACTTAACATGATCCAGATGCAGGTAGCCTCTGATCCAAGGATCCAACAAGTCATCAACATTCAGGTGGCTGATATTCCTGATGCATACGGTTTAATTTTAGGAAGGGACTTTACAAAGGCTCTAAATGGGTATGTGTCCACTGATCACTCTCACATGTGGCTTCCTTGGAAAGGAGTGCCCAATCAGATAAGGATTGAGAGGGAGCCTAGAATGAAGTACATGATAATAGAATACTAAAAGACTTCAACCGAAGTTCTCATATCAGATGCTGGAATGGGAAATTACCTGCTATCGGCCCAATATGGAGAATCAGACGCAGAAGAGGTACTGATGTTGCATACGATGCCAGCTGATGTTGGGACAGGGTCCAGCCATGTTGAGGTTCTGACAAAATTAGTTGAAAAGGAGGAAGAACCTGAAGACAAACAGATCAGCTTATTGGACGATTTCCAGGAATTCATTGGGCAATGTATGGAGAACCAGATTCACCTGGGAAAGAGGACAAGCTTTAAGGAGTTACTCTTACCAAATTGGTGTAGAGTCCACAATGCTTCTCATTCTGAGTTGGAATGTTGTCTGTGTCAGACAGCAATAAAACAAGTACAAAAATGCATGAATCCAGTCCAGGTGGTTAAGGCAGATGAGCAGAATATCCAAGGAGAGTGCGAAAACCAGAAACCTGCAGTGACTGAGGTAGCTTCTAACACTGATAAACCAAAAGACAGAATGAAGAAAAGTACCACTACAGAATGTTGGACTCTCAAATTCGATGGATCCAAATCCAAGCATGGAGCTGGGGCTGGATTTGAGCTGATTAGTCCAAAAGGTAAGAGTTTCTTTGCAGCTCATAGGCTCCAATTTCATTGCACAAATAATGTGGCTGAATATGAAGCATTAATTCATGGACTCCTTATGGCACTCAAGAAAAAGGTCAAGGTCCTGCAAGTATTTGGTGACTCAGAATTAGTGGTCAAACAAGTAAGAAAGCAGTATGCATGTCACGATAGGAGAATGACCAACTATAGACATAGAGTGTGGGACTTCATTGAGGGATTCGACGCTTTTAATATCCAATTGATCCCAAGGAAGAAGAATCAAACTGTTGATTCCCTAGCTCAAGTGGCCAGTACTTTGCAGCCCCTGTCTTTGTCAGGATTGAAGAAGTTTACTGTTGAATTAACTCCTGTCTCGTCAGTCCCTGACAATGTGACTAATTTTTAGGTGTTTGAGGATGATAAACATATCCTTGACTTTATCACGAACATGGATTTCTTTGCTTCACAGATCATTGACGAAACAAAACCCTAAGAAGCAGAATTGGACCTGGAAGGTGTGCTGAATTTGAAGTCCAATACTATTCCAAGGGGAATGGTACAGCTAGAGAGAATTTTTGATATGGACAAAATCAGAGATCAGGAACAGGGATCTAAGAAAGAGTCTATCAGTGGACAGTGTGACACTCACAATGTGGGGACTGAAGACGATGTAAAGAATATTTTCATTGGCAAAGTCTGTACTCCTAAAGAAAGACAGGGTATAATCAGAGCCCTACACGATTTTCTAGATATAGTGGCATGGGGTTATGAAGACTTGAAGACTTATGACACATCCATCATAACTCATACTATACCTCTGAAGTCAGGCGCTAAACCTTTCAGACAGAGGCAGAGACCCATTAATGCACTGTTGGAACCACTCATACAGAAGGAAGTTCAGAAGTTCATGGCATCTACGGGATCATATTTCTGTCGGGCGGTATTCAACTTGGGTAATATCTGGTTCCGTAAGAAAAAGGAGAATGGTGAAATTAGGCTGCAGTGTTGTTGACGAAATCGAATAGGTCATCAGAGAAAGATAATTATCGAGTTCCCTCTTTGGACGAGGTGTTACAAGTGGTTAATGGATCGCAGATGATGTCCTTTCTGAACAGATATTCAGGGTATAATCAAGTGATGGTCCAGTACGAGGACAGACATAAGACTGCTTTTACAACTAAGTGGGGAACCTTCGCATATAGGAGGATGCCATTTGGGCTTATCAATGCAGGAGCCACGTTTCAACGAGCTATGGATATCGCTTTCAAGGACATCATAGGAAAGTGCATTATCATTTACATGGACGATCTGACTGTTTTCTCTAAAAATAGAGGGGATCATATCTCAGATCTGTGTAAGGTGTTCTAGAAGTGCAGAGAATTTGGCATCTCCTTGAATCTCAAGAAGTGTATTTTCGGGGTCACAGAAGGCAAGCTATTAGGGCATGTGATATCAGAGAAAGTCATTGCTATAGATCCAGAAAGAGTAGAGGCCATCTTGAAAATTCAGCCACCTGCCAACAAAAAGGAGATGAAATCTTTTTTTGGTAAGATTAATTTTGTCAGGAAATTCATCATTAGATTTGCTGAGATTGTGAAGCCATTAAATGCTATGTTAAAACAAGATGCCAAGATCGAGTGGACTGCAGAGGAAAAGGAGTCCTTTGCAGAGATTAAAAGAGCCATTGCTGATGCTCTAGTGTTGGTGAGTCCAGATTATAGTAAACCGTTCTATATTTATTCCTTTGCTTCAAACCACTCATGTGCTGGAATGCTGACACAAAAGTCTGATGAGGGGAATGAGCATCCCATCGCTTTCATGAGTGCACCATTGAAGGATGCTGAGCTGAAATACCCATGTGTGGAGAAGCAAGCTTATGCCCTTGTTCGAGCAGTAAAGAAATTCAGGCACTATATCCTCAGAAACAAGGTGTTTGCAATTGTTCCTGATTCTGCAGTTAAGTTATTGCTGATGCAGAATGAATTAGGGGAGCGCAAAGCTAAATGGGTGACCATGCTTAAGTGCTGTTTATTGAGAATGGAAGCCTATGAAGGTAGGTAAGAAGGACAGGACTCACCCAAACCATGGGAGATAGACCTGGTGTCACGTATGCATAATGTTGAAGAAGTTTCCCAGGCTGGTATGATGATAGTCTATTATGCTGCTGAATGCAGTGAGCTCACGGTCTAAATGTAATGTAGTTGAGGCCGAGCTTTGAGGTTGAAAAAGTGATGGTTTCATCTTTGAGGGCACATCCTATACAAGAGAGAATCACCGAAGGTATTTATTTGAGGTGCCTTGGGAAGATAGGAGGCTGAGAGGAAGTAATAAATGAGTTTTCATGAAATATGACACTAGTCATGGTTACGCCATTGCCACTAGATCATATTTTGAAAGCTGATATTAGCAGCCTACACTATTAAGGATGATTGTCGTCATGTCACGGACTGTCACACTTGCGAGGCTAGCGACGAGAGAAGGTGTGTGCAACACTTCGCTCCAGTCCGTGATTGAGGTAAAACCTTTTGCTCAATGGGGTATGGATTTCATAGAGCCCCATCAATCAGCATCTTCGGACCGCGGGTATATCGCCATCGCGATTACTTTTACAATATGGGTGAAGCGTTTACTTATAGGCGGTGTACATCGAGGTAGTAGTGATTTTCTTGAATGCGCCATTCTCAATCAGTTTGGATGTCCTGTTGCTGTTGTGTGTGATAACGGTCCTGCCTTTGCATCTTTGAAATTCTCAAACTGGGCTTTTGATCATGGCATTGTTGTCAAATTTGCATCTAATTATTATCCCCAGGGGAATGGTCTAGCTGAATCCTCTAACAAGAACTTGTTGACTGTCATCCGAAAACTGTTAGAGAGGAACCCAAAAGACTGGCACACCCAGCTTCGGTTTGCTCTTTGGGCAGATCGTACTTAGGTTAAGTCCTCCATTGGTACCTATCCCTATCATTTAGTGTATAGTCTGGAACTAGTTTTCCCTATCCAACTCAAAATCCCAACTCTACAGTTTATCAACCAGTTTTACGACGAAGGGGATAGAAGGGAAGCCAGGTTAGCTGAATTGTTGCACCTTGAAGAAAAATGGGACAATGCCCTAGAAAAATTTGCCAAACATCAGGGGGTAGTTAAGCGATGGTTTGACAGGAGAGCTAAAGTTAACGTTTTCAGGATTTCTGACCTTGTCCTGTATTGGGATAAGCCACATGATCAGAAAGGGAGCCATGGAAAATTTGATAAATTGTGGCTTGGTCCTTACTAGATTGCTGAAATTCTGGGAGATAATGCCTTCCGTTTGAGGACTCTCACGGGAGAGGACATACCACTGCCTATCAATGGGCAGTATCTCAAACATTATTTCCAGTCTTGAGTTGTTCTCAGCTCTTTGCCCTATAAATAGTTAGTTAGGTTGCTTTCTTTGTTTGTTTTGCTTGCTTTGGTTAGGGGTAGGTTTCCCTTCTTTCTTTGCTGGTGTTTGTTTAGAGTAGGTTTGCTTGGGTTTGTTTGTTTTTTTTGGCGTTGCTCTTGCTTTTGGTCCTATCTCCTTTTGGGATTGTGGGTGCATCTGTATGGTAATGGTGGCAAAGCAGGTCTAATGTTCCTGATATTTCCCTTACAAACTTTGATCATTTTTCCAGCATGCCATGGTATGAATTCTTTTGCCTCTGTCATTTGTCCTTACGGTAAGGCAAAGGGTTTTTAGTCAGTTTGAGCAGGAATATGTTGGGGTCCTATACCTTTAATCCTTAATATATCTGAAGTTGTAAAAGTCCTTATGAGGTCTGGACAGGTGAAAAATCTTTTTTCTGCTCTAGTGCCACTGTGGTTCTCA
The DNA here is from genome assembly GCA_007258455.2 of Sequoia sempervirens. NCBI lineage: Eukaryota > Viridiplantae > Streptophyta > Pinopsida > Cupressales > Cupressaceae > Sequoia > Sequoia sempervirens. The sequence goes on from VDFB02121146.1 coordinate 14,479, forward strand.
GCCCTGAGTGTGAACTTCGCTGTTCACAGGTTGAATAAAATAAGTGAAAAGAAAGAAACATTAGCAAAAAAGGAAAAAAGAGAAAATATATATATGTTGAAAATTATGAGGTTGGAATTCAGCTCATCAGGGGGATCTGAATATCTCTACCGGGGCTATAGACGCCTGACTGGCAGTAGAGCTATGTTCAGGAGGACCATAGCGATAACCTCGCCAGGGCTATGGACGCCTGACTGGCAGCGAGGCCCTATCCCGGTTACTTTTAGAGTAAGAATATTTATGTAGTCTGTTCATACCGAGTCTGGTTCTTCTTGCAACTGAGGATAGGTAATACATGCAAGTGCACACACTTAGACCCTGGTATAAGAATGTTGGATTGGCTGGGAATTTCTGTGCTTTAACTTAGGGTGGTGGCTGGGTATCTGAGTTGAAACCATGAGTTCTGAGTTCTTGATTC
>VDFB02121147.1:0-32611 GCA_007258455.2 Sequoia sempervirens
CGAGGCGGAACCGCCCCCGGCCGGGGCGACTACGCCTTGGAGCGGGGCGCCTACGCCCTACCCCGCCAACCTTTGACCCCCAAAATTCACCTTTTTATTGTCTTTTTTAAAAAACCAATTCTGACCCATTTTCTTATTTTTCCTCACGAATAAAACCCATGTCTTGAAATTTTCAAAATTGATTTTTGATTTTTACACCCAAGCTTTCGGAGGCCATAACTTTTGACTCGGGTGTCCGTTTGAGCTGAAATTTGACGAGTAGTTGCGTTACGCGATAACGAGTGGATTTCTAATTGGTTTCTTTGAAAGTTGTTGGAACTCGTTTTGACCCATTTTTGGGGCCTCAAAGTTTCATCTTGACCCTCAAAATCCCAATTTAGTGTTTTTTTCCAACATTTTGAAAAATTGTTTTCGCTCATAACTCGAAATGTATATCTCGAATTTGGGATGTTAGTTGGCAATTCATCCTATTTCAATAGTGGGTATTTCTTGGCAAAAATCTGGACTCTCGCAAATATATCTGTGAGGTTTCCTAAAATGGAAAAATTTGACAATTTTTGAAAATTGCCAAATTTGGAAAAATCTGCTTGTCCACACCTTGCATCCCTTAAGCCCCAGAACTCGGTGTAGAATCAATTCAATCATATCCTTCAATCATTCTAGTCTTCGATCCAATCCTCATCTGAGCTTTAATCTTATCCCAATCTGGGCTTTCATCCATCTGCAACAAAGTCTTAAGATCCCTCCCTCCATCTTCTTCAATTTTGTCCTATTCATCCATTCTAATAAATCCATTCACTCATTCCATGTAACCATTCATCTGCTTCGAACCTTCATCTATCATCTCAACACTTCATCGAACCTCCTATCATCTTAAACATTCATCAAGCCTCCTTCTATCATTTCAAACTCTCATTCCATACTCTTGATCAATCGTTTACTCATTCTAACTGTTCCCACCCTTCACCTTCTAGTTCCAAGAATCAGTCATCTATCCATCTGGTCACCTTTTCCTCATCCAAATCCTTATCCCTCTATCTAATCCACCCAAATAATCTTTTTTCTCCCCCCATCCTCTCCCCTCACCCCATCTCATAATCCCTTGTCATTAGTATCTAGCTATAGGCTTTTCCCCATGCAATCCAATGTCATCCATCTTATCGTCATCACTTGTGCTTATTTTGCACATCTTTTCTATCTCATCGTTCATCACTTCATCATTCATCTATATGGCATGTCATTTGCCCCCTTCATCTTTGATGATTTGGATAACTATCCCATCCCTGAGCTTTATATAGTCACTATCCTCCAATCCAATCCAATCCAACAGATCTATCTTGTTCTGTCATGTCAGTTCTGTCATTTTAACCCCTTATCTCGGGTTATCTCATCATCTTTCATCCATCACTTGTCTGTGGCCTTTTGACGAACTACGTTGCCCCTGCGCTTTCACATAGGCAAGGTCGATCATTTGATCTACCCCCGGGGTTCCATCATCGGTCTTTTCTCCTTTGTCCATCCTATCTTTACCATCCATCAAGGTCTCCATCTTGGTCGCACATCCACCTTTCATCAACTACGCAGGGCTCAAGGCTCACATAGGCAAGGCTAATCTTTGATCGGCCCCCGAGCCCCTAGGTCTTTAGGGTGTGTCAGTCCCATGTCTTGTCTTCCTTGTGTCGTGCCATCAAGCTATGCCCTTATCTAGCTAGTTCTTAACAAATGAGACCCACTTATATCAGGAGATCCAATCGATTTTGCGCATCCCGTGTCATAACGATCTTTTAATTTCATATCCATCATCTTTGGTCTCAACAGGATGCATCCTTCCTAACAGACCTCATCAATCCCATCCATCCCCTTGATCCTATGGCAAAAGATGTTTGAAATTGATTGTGATATTTTGATACTTTTGGATTTTGTTTATCATTTGAGCTCCCTATCATCACTTTTCAAGGCCGCCATGATCCATCATATTATGGTGTGTTTTGATTGGTCAACATAGGGGCATATCTTGCTCTTTTGTTTGATTGTGTCTTCTTGGTTGTCCCACGTAGTACCCACCAAGATCCCCGAGGTCTTGTGTTATGCTTGGGGCATCCTTTTGTGCTTGTGGTTATCTCAATACCTGGCCCGACCAAGGTCATCACGACTTTGGGGTGTTGGGATAGCCTACTTGTCTGTTGTGTTTGTTTCATGCATTAGACACTAATCCGCCTTGGTTCCACATACCTTGGCACTTGGTGTCTTATGCTATAGCAAAAATTAGTGCTCCAAAGATGGAAAATTGCGTTAGGATTGCATTTCATTCTCCATTCCATCATTTTGCATATATCCCCCATCCTCTTATATATCACAATCCCCCATCCATTCATCCTTCATCCTTATCTCACATCTCTATACAACCCCCATCCATTCCATTTAGCTCGAATCACCTAATCAACTCCTTGGTCTTGTCTCCAATCTCGTTACCAGCCTTGACCCATCATCATCATCCATTAGTGTCCTTCACTATCCCTTTGGTGTTGTTTTGGGATGTATCCTTCCCTCATCAACAACACTTTCATCATCATCATCGGGAGATATTATTCCCTATCCCTTTGGTGTTGTTTCGGGATGTATCCTTCCCTCATCAACAACACTTTCATCATCATCATCGGGAGATATTCTTCCCTATCCTTTAGTGGTGTTTTGGGATGTATCCTTCCCTCATCAATACCACTCAGTGGGATGTATCCTTCCCTATCCTTGTGTTGTTTTGGGATCCTTAATTCCCTCATTGACAACACTCCATCTATCATCAACCCATTTTGGCTTGTACCTTGACTGGGGCAACATCATCTTCATCTCTGCATCCATTTGTGCTTCATCCATCTCCATATCATTTACTCTCTTATCCATCACCTTGCATCATCTTCCTCATCTCCCCTTGCTTCATCTCATCCATTTCGAGAGCACATCCGTGTTCTCTTAAACCCACATGTCCTCTTGAGGGGGCATCCTCAATCCCTACTCTTCATCTTCACCCCATCATCTTTCTTCCTAGTCATCCCTTGGATGACTGGGGCATCTTTTCCAATCTAACCATCTCCTTCTAGGTTCTATATTTTAATATTCTTTGAAATGATGCTACTTTGTAACACCATCTCAAAGAGGGGCAAAATGTAGACATCCAAATTTGGACACTTAATTTATCCAAATTTATCACTTTTCATCTAAACATCCTCTTATCCGAGTTAATTAAATAATATTACTATTATTTAATTAATATCTTTAATTCTGCCAAATCCCTAAGGTATTTAATTAATAATTAAATACCTTACCCCCGTTAATCCTCTTTTCATCAAATAAATTAAATAAATATTATATTTATTTAATTCCTCACATTTCATGTTCATCTAATCCTAATCCATCTCCTAATTTCTTCATTAGGGATATGCACATGCCTAATCCTTGATTAGGATGTGTCACATCCTCCAACTTTTGCAAGTTAGCTTTTAATCCTCATTTATCTTCTAATTATTGATTAATTAAGCCTAATCATTTCCCAAGGAATTTTTAATTCCTTTTTATTCTTCCTAGATTCCCCTCTTTTATATGTGAATTTTTAATTCACATTCCATCCTTCCAAGGCTTCTAGAACCTTGGACTTGTCACAATCTCCACATGTGACCAAGTCCCACCTTTTTGGAGCCCACCTTTTATCCTCTAGATCATCCTAGGAATGTGAATTTTTAATTCATATTTATATCCCCAACCACCTTTCCTTTTCCCATGTAGATTTTTGAGGAATTTCAAAATTCCTCAAAAGTCCCTTTCACTCCCACTTGGGGACAAAGAATCCCTTTTTGAGGAAATGTCCTCACTCCCCAAGGTGCTTGTCCTTCCTCCACCTCATGTACCTTTTTGACACCTCACTTACACCTCATATCCCCTTATCCACCTCACCCTCCACATGTCAAGATGTGAGGGCTTGTGGGTTCTCAACCCACCATAGCCCTTCATCTTGGCCTTGTTGGATTAATCTTGACCATTGAATTCTCTAGAGAATTCAAATTCTCCTATAAATACCCCCTCCTCAAGGGCATTTCAGAACACTTTTTATTTTCATAACTATATGCTGCCCATTTGAATCCTCAATCTTTTACCATCATTTAGCCATCTCTTCAATCATCTTGCACATTGAATCTTGCATTTTAGTCACTCAAACAATCATCTAAGGAGCACACAAACCAATCCAAGCAAGGGCCAATCAAAGAGATATCAACAACAAGGGAGGTAAAATTGTTTGTGTCTCATTTTATTTACATTCATTTTCGTTGTATCACTCTTTTGGCTAATCTTGAGGTGTCTTTGGTATTTTATCACTTGCATTTTTAAGTTGTTTTACACATCTAGAGTAGGATAAATTCCAAGGTATACAATAACCTATGTAGAAAAGGTCATAATTAATAGTGGGAGTACAAATAACTTAATTTATTTTAATATGGTAGAGAAGTTTAGGTTGAGAAGATTACCACATATTAATCCATATATAGTGTCATTGTTGATAATTAGCCACAAAGTATTGGTAAGCCAAAATGGTTTACTGAATTTTCAAATTGGCACTTATGTAGACAATGTGTGAATTTCCATTATGTGGATGGACATGATCAATGTGAATTTTACTGTATTGACAAATACTAAAGAATAGGCTATTTATAGCCCAAGGTGGTCTATAGACCAAGTGAGTGCATGACTGATGATTTGGAGGAGCAATCATGACAAATTCCTTAATCCATGAGAAAAAGATCAAAATGTAGATGACAATCACAACGCTGTCAAATGATGAGGATCACAATCAAAGGGAAATCATCTTAAAACATAGTCATAACTCATAAGGATGAAAATGAAATTCATCATAGGACAACCACAAATAATGGCATTCAGGTGACAACCATCCAATGAGCAGTCACCTCAATGACAATAGACATTCAAGTCAAGGAATCTTTTCATATGGAAAGGTACACACCATGCAATGAGGTGATGCAAGAGCATAGGCTCAAAACCAATCAAGTGACTTTAGGAGATGGAAAGTAGGAAATTTTCTCATTTCCAAGTGGTCTTGCAGGGTAAGACACCCATTTAAGTCATTCAGATAAGGGTTTCCCATTTTCTTGCCAAAATGGAGTATTTAAAAATTCAAGTTGTATAAGGACTTTTGGAGGCCTCAAACATGAACATGAAAGGTGTCAAGAGGCTAAATTGACCTTGAAGGTCTCATAGAACATATTTATATTCTTTAATATTGTAAAACCACCTTGACATGTTGTCAAGAGGTGAATGAGTGTAGTGGGAAGCAAAAAAGGGTAAGTTAAGAAGGTATAGGTGGATAGGGCTGAGTGGATAAAGCTTATAATTTTGAAATCCAAAGATATAGGGATGAATTATGCATTCTATTAAGGATATAACCATGTTTTCTATTCAAGGAATTAGTTGAATAACTTTAGGAGATGTTGATTTTGTTTAGAAGCAACTTTAGAGGTTGCCAAAGATAGTAGAGACTATTTTTTTTGTATATAATCCATTGAAGAAGAAAATAGGAGGAGTACAAAGGTGTATAGTAGGTGTGGAGAAGTTGTAAAGGAATTGTATTTAGAGTTTACCAAAGGAATAGGCAAGTAATTATAGTTGTGTATACTTTGTTGCATGTTTTCTTGTATTTTTGGTATCTAAACTTCCATATAGACCCTTAGCCCCTTAACTTGAGCACTGTAATGATTTCATGAGGTGTTATATACATGAATAGACATAATCCAATGAGTTATACCCCTTGAAGTAACTTATTTTGTATTTTATAGGTAACTGGATACTCTTGGCCAGTGAGGGGGCAGTTTTAGTAAATTTTGATTTTCTCCCAATTCCACCATTCAAATATTCTAAAACTTGGTGGAAACCTTATTTAGATATATAAAAAGCTAAAGGAAATATTTTATATGTTTACATGCTTAAGTGCCATTTTGAATAATCCCTACTCTATTTGGCCTAAAGAGACACTGTTTTAGTGTACTTTTGAGATTTCTTGTGTTGGGTGAGTGATTTATGCAAGGGGGGTGTTTAGAAATTTTATATATGCCTATTTACACCTTCCCTATCAATATAAATGTTTAAATCCATGTGCAAGTCTCTGATGTTACATTACAGTCCCCAAATAGGCCTAATTTGACTATTACAGTCCCATTTTTTCCTATTCCATACCAAAAAACCCTATCTAATTTTCACATATGTTTTATAAGGACACAAAGGGTATCCAAATAAGGTATAATATATCTACTATCAAGTTTATGAATGAATTTATGATAGAAAAAGTATTTGAGAAGGGTTATAAGCTCCTAGGCCACTTACAAGGCAAGTACATGTTATGCTGATCACAGAGCTCTACCCATGTATGGAAAAGGTTGGTATAGTGAAGTTAAGAATGATTGAGTGTTTTTAAACCATGGTAAATCTCTATAAGTTTTCCAATCAAGATTTGGTCTTGTTTTATGCCTAGAGTGACGCTGGTGTGAGCTAGTGAGAACTTGGATTGCTTATATAATTGCATAAACATATAAAAATGGAGGCATATGATCTATTTCAGATCTCTAGATAAAATCTATGCCATGAAGGTTAGGATTCATGTGAATAGACAAGGCATGAAAGGTTGCAAGCAAGTGTTCAAGGTAAAGAGCCAAGAGGTGAGTATGGTTGAGCTAGGATGGCATCATGAGGTAAGAATGATAGTCACCATAAAACATCAATAGGTAAGACCTTTAGGAAGGAGAATTTACAATAGTCATTAATATTATAGTCACTATAACCATGGAAGAGTCTAAGAAGATGGTAGTGATCAATATAATAGGTGATCAAGAGGAAGAGCTTGCTGATGTATAGGTCTCAGAAGAACAACTTAGTAACAGTCCTTTCAAGAGACCAAGGCACTAATCATGCAATGGAATATACAAATACCATGCTAAGGTCAGTCACTTTGAAAAAATTAATAATTTAGGAAAACCACCATGCCAAGGGTAGAGTTGTATAAGGTGCCATCTTGTGTCCTACTTTAGTGATGCTCTATGATCATGAATTCTTGACTTTGCTACCCATATGAGTTCCTTTAAACTTTATCCATTAGAGGAATGATGCAATGTTCAACCTTCAGTCATTTGAATGTCTCCATGAGTATTTCATCTACTTTTGGTAGTCTAGCTAACTATTTTATGTTTCTAATATTTACATATAGAGTCTATCTTGTATGTGGGATTGCTAAGCATTGTCCTCCATGTCATCTTGTAGAAGGTGTCATCTTGTGTCCTACTTTAGTGATGCTCTATGATCATGAATTTTTCTGCCCAAATCTTGTAAGAGAGTTAAGTCTACTATTGATGATAAAAAATTGTCTACTCATGATGGTGATGTTGTTGTCCATCCTAATTCTTCAAATGATGATGAACTTAGTAGATTGTAGATCCTGTTGAGACTATATTAACTAGTCTTGATGTTGATATTTCTGAGATGCCACTTGGTGTATTTGATTAGTGATCACTTGCTCAAAGTATTACAAAGTTGAATCTAATTCCCAAAGAGAATGATTTTGTATCCATTACTTGTGTCAATAGTGTTGATCCTATTCCTATAATTTCCTCTCCTGATTGGGATGCTAATGATGCTCTTTTTGATGCAATCTATCAAATGTTTACTAAGCAACATGATTATTTTCTATTGAGTATGTTGGATATGCAACTCATGATGATGGTAGTCCTTATTGGTGTGTTTAGATTATTTGAGGCTATATAGATTGCAATATTACCTCTTATTGATTCAGTAGAGAAGATTAGGCCCACATTTTGTGCACTTAATTTGTAAGTGGAAAATGCAAAAGGAAACGTACACACTTCCCATTAAGTTGAAAACCCAAAAGAGTGGCTTAATGGAAACTTGTGATGAAAACTTAAAAGGACATTATTGATTTGTGCATCTATCTATACATATTTTCACATGATGGTCTAAATTATTGATTTAGCATACTTCCCATTCGAGAGGGTTATATGCTCTCTACTCTCCATCAAGAAGACTTTGTTAGCATTCTCCTCTCTCATTTGTTAGAGGGAACTTTTTATGTAGACAAAATTCACATGAAGACTTTACAAAGATAATAGATGTGTGTAGTTCAGATGCTTTGTTTAGATTTGTTGCTTGTATGTCATTGTTGATGTATTTCAAAGTTTGTTGATGTCATGGTTGGTGCGCTTACAATGCAATTATATCATTGATGTTTTTCTCATTATAAGGCATTATATTGGTCAACCAGGTATTATAATGCAATATTATATGAAATATTCTTCTTGCATAAAGGCTATGGGAGTTGTACTTTCAATGAGCACCCAAAATAAGGTGATTTCCTACTCTTTCTTTCATAATTGATTGATCCCTAGAAGATGCACCTTTTTGTGTCAATGACCATGTGTAACCTAGTCAAGAAAGAGTAATTTCAAATTGGATTTGTCTACATGTAGATTCAAATTTAAGAATTGGATAAAAATAGGCTCAAATACTATTATGTTAGACTAAGGTTCAATTTATATATAGTGTTAGCTAGTACTTGGTCAAATAATCTAAAATCAAACTTGTAACATTAAGAAATGATAAAAAATCAAGGTTGCCAGGAGACTGGTACTGGTACTAGTATCGGTATGGCTTTTTTTGAAAATAGGAGATGAGGGTACTTGGAGATGCCATCTTTTTTTTAATATAAATAAAATAAATAAATAAAAAATAATAATAATTTATAGAAAATATCATGACATTGAACTTTCAAAACAAGAGTAGTAGTAAAGTTTAACAATGAACATTAACTTTAAATACACAAATTGTCAAATTCCATTGTGTCAAAGAGTCAAAGAGTTCACACTTCATACTTCATAATCATATTTCACATGTGACATTAAACATTTGATATTTAATAGTTGATTATATATTAAAATTCATAAATATTAATAGTTTGATGGGCTAATACACAAACAAGAAACAAAAATAAAAAATATATCACCTACACATCATGATCATCCATATCAAGGTCCTTAGCTATGATGCTCTTCAAATACTCATCACTTTCAAACATAGGTTCCTCTATTGGTAGTATAACTAGGGGTAAATCACTAAGGCCATATTCTTCAACCACTTCATCCACCATGGCTATAACTTCTCCATCAGGTGAAATTTGGTCCCATTTTGCTAAAGGAGCCTCCTTCTACCCAAGATCTAAATGAGAGAGAAGATGAAGTGAGCTATGAATGTACACCAAATTCTTTGCTTTCATTGACACTAATTGGTTCCTCTTTAGTGAATGAATAAAACCGTAAGTATTCCAATTTCTCTCACAAGATGAAGAGTTGGCTACTTGATGAAGGGTACTCCCCTTACAGACTAGAGCTCACCACAACTGCACAGGTTCGCACAACAAAATGCAAAGAGAACAGTGATATTTAATTAATATTGAAATGGAAAAACAAGCTACAAAATTACATGGGTTGCTTGATTACAAAACACCAGATACAATCGGTCACATATGTAGTTCAATCATTTAACATGGCTTCACCAACTCACAATCCGTCGCCCCCTTTTTGCCACCTTCTGATGCTCTATATACTATATTCTTCATTAATGTCAGCCTCATTGCTTGATATTATTTTTCTCCATGTTGTTATAGTATCGCTTTGTTGTCCAATGAGTCATCAAGATCTCTCGGTAGTTTCCTTTTTATCAGTATCATCAACCATCGACTTCAGGTTTGATTTCATTTGGCCAATGATCACATTATTCCACAACAACAATGTGGAATCATCTAATAACATTGTGCTATGTGTCATCGACTCATTCATCTATCCATCGTCATTGACTTACTAATGTTTCGTTGTGATGTCAAGAGGACTCTAAAACCAATCTCCTTGAAATGGATAGATCTCATTGATGAGCTTTATCAAAATGTCAGTTCTTCATCATCATCTCTCCATTGGCCTATCGAAGGGACTCCTATTGTCTCACCAAAACTTGCTTGTCAGGCCAAAACCCCATCACCACCATTGAAAAGAGTGATATCACCTTCCCTTCTACTAGCACTCAAGGCGAAGAGGAGAAGATGATGAGAGACTATGCCTTGCAAAAAGGATGGAGCTTTGTAGACCCTACAAAAATAATATAGTGTTGCAACAAGTGTTGTAGTGTCGAAGAAGAGAGATTGTAGTAGCAAGAAGTAATAATGATCAAGAAGAGAGCAAGAATGAGGTAGAGAGTGAAAATTTGCATGGAGGAATGAAAGAATGAAGTTTGAATGCTCAAAATGGAGGTAAACAACCATTTTTCATTGGGCAAGGGTCGACAAAAGGCGTTAGCTTCACATCCAACCAAAAACATAATTCCCCTGTAGATTCCAAGGGCAAGAATCCTATTAGGATGGCAGTGTGGCATGTAGATGTCTGTGCAACATGTGCATGTTCTCAACAAGAATTCCTCTATACTGATGCAAAAAGACAAGTCTGCATGGAAGGGATAAGCTGACAATGACAAGTTTTGCATCACTAGACTTATAATTTCTAAGGTAAGGGTAAATAAATGGGGAATTTGCCTAGTGTGCAAATTTATGCCATTATAGGTAGATGTAGTTTGATTTATCATAGTCAAAATTGAAACAAAGGACTGATGGATCTAATGTGAAAATCAAATAGTGATTGAGTGAATAAATTTTTATAATGTATTAGACCTACTAAATCCAATAGTGTTGATATCCCTTACCCTTTAGACTCACCTATATAGGCATTTCTTTCTAAGGCTTTGATGAAGCAATAACTTGATTTGGTGAACAATCAAAACATGACACAAATGGGGTGCCCAAAACACAACTCAAATTCATGAGATGTTTCTCTTTAAGAAGAATGATCCCACTATTTATTTCAAGGAATTTGTGGGTCCACTTGCATGTAGGTTTCAAGATCATGCATGCCAATCTCATTATCAAAGTGAATAGTTTTGAAAACAATGGAATTACTTCTCATTTTTCTCATGTCATCCACCATGATAGTCCCCTTATCTCCTAGTGTTGTGACAAACAAATTCAATAATGCACTCTTTGGGTCATCTTAAGGGAGAATTTTTATAATCATACAAGTTGTCCAACCTATCCTTCATGCCTCTCATTCTATTTTCTTTCTCGAGACAAGTAACATTGTTTATAGATAAACATGAAGACTCAAAGATTCAATTAGTTCTTCATAGAACAAATAGAACACTTCAAACATGTACATAGTCCATCATTTTCTTGTAAACTCCTACATATCCTAAGGATTCATTTGAATCTACTAAATGATTTTCAAGTCTTATAAAAATATTTGCAAGCTCCACAGGCTCTTAAAAGCCTTTACAAACCTTATAGGTTTATTACATGACCTTTTATAGACTTCATGATGATACATAAACTTGAAAGTGACACAACTTATAGCAATGTTTGATAGGGATAGAAACATTGAATAACTTAGATATATGTAGGTATGATTGATAGATTGAAAGCATGTATGAACTTTGTCGACTAGACTCCTTTAAATGACCTCACCAATCATTCCAAATCTATAGAAAAAATATTTTTATATAGCCCTCAAGATCATCAAAGTCATGCTTTACCATGTTCACAACCTAATCACCATCATGGAACTTGAAACCAGCACTGTAAGCATGTTCCAATGTTTATGCATATCCATTGTGAAGGTGATGATACAACTGCACGTTAGTTATAAAAACCCTAAAACTTAGCTATGAAAATAATGCTCATTAGATATTTTTCACTATTTGATCCATGGTAAGATAGTGAAGGACCAACCATTGATTATGTATGTAGTTTACCAAAGAACAATCCTTGTAGTATTAATAAAAGGAAATCATTTATACAAGCAGAGTAGAGGAAAGAGGCAGAGAAAGGAAGCTACAATTGAGTTAGGGCAATATTTTTCTTTCAGGTAATTTTCCCTTTACACATTACTTTAATTTGATTTGTTTTCATTTCTAATAGACTGACTCATGTTTATTTCTATGTTCTTACAGAAAAATGTGGAAGGTAAATTTAGGTTCAGTTGTGGTTTTCTTTTTTCTTTTTAATCCTTTTGGGTTGAGCAAAGGACTGATGAAATGAGACTAGTGTAGGCATGAGATGCAGAATCAAGTGAGAGCCAATGCAGAGAAGAAGAGATGCGAATCTCCTTATGGCCTGCACAGCTAACCCATTGGAGAGGTCTTGTTGAAATCATCGTTATTGGGGGTTTGCTGGACTTCAAATTTTTTGCTGACCTCATAGGACATCTAGCTGCCTAATGGGCTTTTGGTATGTCTGTGCATGCCCTGCTCTGTAGTTTTTTAGTGGGTTTCAAATATTTTACAGAACCTGCAAATAATCTACAATAGTAATCTAAACTATATGGTAACTACAATAGTGAAGTTCGTTTACCACTGGAATGTAGTAATTTGGTTTTGGGTTAAATATTTATTGCATTCATTGTTTTGGAAGCTCTGGTAGGTTTGTTGGAATTATTCATTTTCTGATATAGGGATACTGGAATGTAGTAATTTGGTTTTGGGTTAAATGTTCCTTGCTTGGTGCCGTTCTGGAAGCTATTGTGAACCCATCTGTTTCTCTACCTTATTCCAATTGTAGATGTTCCTCTTCTTTCTTCTTGGGTCTTCATGGATAATTCTTGATCAATACAACCCTTCATCTAAGATCCATCAAGGCTAGTTTTGCTGACCTCCTTTCACTATATTTGATCAACCTCTTCTCGCATTCACTGTTTAAATATAAAGTGGAACTGATTGATCCCCTTAGAGTCACTTCTAAATTCTCAGCATCTGACATGGTCCAGACATCCTCAACACAGAAATGAAACATGGGCTGCTTTTGCTCCCTCATCACCTTGACAGTGCCCTACATAATCATGGAAATGACCTTGGAAGTTCTCGGACCATGATTTACAGTCACATCGAATGTGGAATATGATCATAATGTAGATACATTTTAACATGATGCAATGAAGTCGTCATGAGTATCTCCTTTCTAACTTTCTTGATCAGTATTCCATCTGCATAGCCCTTCACCGTAATTCTTGTCAGCAGTAATCAGGTAAACAAAAATCTGATTGTGATTTAGACAGGTTCCATCTTGGTGCAATATTAGTTTATTTATGCTTGCTAATAGATCACTGATCAAGCCTCAAATATAACTTAATGATCATGGTAACTGCAGATCAATTAGTGTCCAACACTAACAACAACCTCCTCTTCTGAAAAATGTCACAGGTACTGATAGTTTTGTTTTAAATGCCAAGAGCTTGCTAAATGTGGGCCAAACTTCTTTTGCTGTCTCGTTCATTGCCCTACACCCACTTATTAAAACACTTCCTATTTAGAGATTGGACAATGCACATTGTTGGCATCTCTGTCCTCTTCATTAGCTTTATTTTGCTTGTCTTTTCCTCTACTATCTTAGGAATCGTTGCCCTTTTAAATCTTTTGTCATTTGGGTGAACTCTTAATTATTATTTAGTTTAATAATCATTAAATATAGGATAAATATTTATCATTTTTCAATGTGGTTGAGATGTAAAAATTTTATTGATTGTTTGATTATTGAATTAGATGATGTTTGAATAGATCATTACTCTTGCACATAATTTCCTTCCATGTACCTCTAGCACAAAAGACAATCTAGAAAACAATCTAGCCTTCCATTTTGTTCTGTTCCATTTTGGTTTGTTTTGTGGCTGTTAATGGCTGTGGCCGCAAAGCTATTGCTACTTTGTTTTAAAAGATGTTAGTGGAACAAAAACTTATTTATGTGTTTTTGTTTTGTTTGTGTTTCTGCGGGCATCGGATTCTTTTCAATCCAATGTGTTATGTGCGCCTTTTCTGATTTGCTGATAGTAATTTGGCTCCGGCCGCTCAATGCTCAGAAAGTAAAGGTTTGTTCAATAGGATCCATGAATTTTATATAACATATATCTCTGCAATACTATAAACATGAAACATTGTTTTGGACTAATCAATGAAGACATTAGCATCTCTGATCATGTTTTGACACTGTCAAAATGGTTCTCCCAACTTCTGCCCCAAATCTTTAAGTGTGTATTTGAAGCAATTGTGAGGATTTATATACTAGATAGAATTAGTACACTGCAAAATATAATGAACTGCATCATTATTTCCACTTAATGGAACATCCAAAGACAAAGACTGGACATTGAAAGGAATGTAATCAATGTAGACAGTATTGACTGTATAAGGTAGCTATGATTGATCATGCTGATTGCATTTAGAATTTTGGTGAAAGCATAGGCAACCTTTGAAGTATCCTCAGCAATATCTTAAATGTTTTAGAAAGGATTGATGGTCAATACAACTTCAACAATTGATACCCATAATGACTCCCGAAGTTTAACATCTGGAACTGTCCAATGCTTTTGTTGGTGGCAGAGTCCTTGCGCATTTATTCAATTATTAGATTGCAGAGTCCTCAGAGCATTGATTGAAATCTTTAAATTTAAATAAAATAGAAAAAAAAATTCATCTGATTTTCCAAGCAGAAAAATCTAATAGACAATTCAAAGGTGACCTTGACACATTACTGCTACTGTTCTCTATCTTGAAGTTGCAATTTCTTTGAAAGTTTGCATACTTCAACATTTATAACAAAGAAACTGATTGCTTAATATTTGTTTTTTTTGAAATGATCTATATTATTTCAAAGAAATATTATAGATTAATCACAAAAAGTAGTAGTGGAAGGATATTATGATTCAAAGTCAATGTTTTGAACTTGCAAGACAACACAAGACAAAACGAGTCAATTAAACTACAACAAAAACATATCAAAATCAAAGAATCAGACCTTTTTCGAAGAATGAGTGATTTGTTTGTCATCATCTAGCATCTTCTCCTTGAGAGGAATCCTCAAAGACAACTATCTACATCCTTAGTTTACATAGTTAAAAAAAAGGGTCATTCAAAACTAAGAGATAAGGTGTGGATTGAAAATCCCTTTTATTGCCCAAAGCAATAGAAATCACAGGACTAATCAAATATCTGAAATATTATTTTCATCATTTATTTTGTTGTTCTACCCCATTGTGCTTTGCTCTCAAAACAACTTCAGGCTCTCCCTCTAAAGGGCTTTGCTGTTCTTCCTTATTATGCATTCCTTTCACTTTGACTTCAAAATGATTGTGCAAATCCTCTTCTGAAGGACTGAAAATTTTCTCCTAATATTTGAAATCTGTTTGAAACAGCAGTAGTTTAACCTGAATTGATGGCTTGATTTCGTTGACCATTCTTTTGATTTCATTGACCATTCTTTTATTGGACATATTTATTTGCTTTGGCTATGATGAAAGTGTGCTGGGAGTTTTGGGGTTCATGAAGTGCATTTTATTCTTTTTTACAGTCGTTAGCAAAGTGACCATATTCATGACATTTATTACATTTGAAATGTAACTAATTGATCACAATCAAGTTCCTGCATATAGGATGAACCATCCTAATTTAGCTCAATGATTTCAAAGAAACCTTTATCCAAATCTACTTCCACACAGATTCAGGCACATGCAAAGCTACCTTTGGGCTCTGTCTTGTCAATAAAACAACTTAAAGCATTGCTAATGGTAGCCAAAAGTTTATCATCTAAAAAGTAAGAGATAGATGTTGAAGTTTCACACAAATAGGAATTACATTAGGTGTTCTTTTTGCTAGATTAAAATCCATGAACCGATGATTCAAATATGATTCTCTTACCCCCTAAAATATAGGCCACTTCTAAAACTGAGATCTTTATCCTCCTTTAATACAAAGAAGAAAACATATAATTATTTTCTACGAAACCAATTTTATCATCACAGCCCATTGTATAGCTTATTACATGAAAGCCTCAAAGTCTGAATGTTTTAAAGTTCCATGCAATAGGAAGCCGAGTTTCAATTAGCGCTTTCCTATAATTGTGATGATAAAGAGGAGGTCGAGTTGCAATAGGAGCCCAAGTTTCAATTAACTCTTCCCTGGAGATTTTTTTTGTTTTCTTCCCAACCAACTAGTCCGACATATCATCATGGGAAGAGTACTCTAGAATGGTTTCAGGGGCTATGAGCAGAGTTTACATGACTAAGCATAAAGAATTTGCTGAGGTGATCAGCAAACCAAATCATCCCAAATTTTGCAATCATTTTATCCAAGATCTTGCTTGCATAGAGGACACCACAACTGGCCCTGGAAATTTCTTTTCACCATTTTTTCTTTTGTAGAAAAATATTCTCATCTGTATAAAGAAGCTTTCCATCATGTTGTCTCTTGTTCTTACCTTTGGTGGCCCTAAATTTGAATGCCAGTTTAAAAGGTTTTGCTAATGATTTGAAAACACTCTATTGCAGAATTTTTCAAATCAGCCAATTTTTTTCTCTTTCTTGAAGGCTATTGTTCAATTGGATTTGAGTGAATATTCTATCTCCTTTTGATTGCTGCTCTTCTGGCTAAAATTGTGATTTCTTCTTGCATGACGAGGCTCTTTGGATTATCCTCATTGATAAAGGCTGCCCCTTTATTATTTACCGAGTGATCTCCTTTAGGGATGCTCCACTGGTCTCTACACAAACCTCTGTATCTATGGCCTGTCACAGAGGTTCATTATATTTTTAAGATGTGAAAAGGTGTTCTGCATGTCTGTCACATACTCTGTCATTATCTTCGTGACTTGTGTCTTTCAACCAATTCTTTATATTTTGAAGTAGTCACCACTTCTCATATTTTCAGTGTAGAATGATGATGCTTTAGCATAACCTTCAAGTATTGTGCACTAGTTATTCTGAAACTTTTCTAGGTCTGCACACTTGTCTTTGCCAGTCTCTCCTTATGTTGCTTTTTCATCTTCTCTATTTCCATGCTCATTTGTATAGAACTGATTTCTCAAAGAGGTAAAGCACCTGTTCACTGTCCACACAATTCTACTTACTATCATCACACAGTTCTTTATTTTCTAGATGGATTTTAGATTATTTGCATTATTTATTTTACTGTCTATGTAACTCATGGTGTTCTTTAAATCTAATGTTGATATTTGTTATATTATGGTAGACTGATTTATGACTAAATGATATGACAGGTTGACAGGGTTACACACAACTCAAGTAGACTGTGCAAGCTCGAAACCCCTCCCTGCAACTTGAATCCTACTACAAATTGTCAGCAAGTTGTGGGCAGTTGTAGCTTGTTGCTCTTGGAACAAGCAGGTTGAAGGCTACTCTTCCAACAGTAAGTGTTTTTAATGGCTCTAGGAAAATTCACCAACAGCAATTCACCGATGAAAAATTCACTGTCAACAATTAACTGCAGGAAAATTCACTGCCACCGGCAATTCACCACCATGGAAAATTAAACGCCAATGCAATTAATTTTTCGAGTGGTCAAATGTCATGGCCTTGAATTTTAATTTCCCCGCGGTGAATTGTTGACTCTGTCGATTGCTGGCGGTGAATTTGCCGTATGCCGTTTTTAACCATAATAGCAAGCCTAAGAGTGACATTTCTAGTCTGTATTTAGAGCAACAAGGGATGGAATTAGACATTGACGATTTCTTTAGTAATACTTTGGTCAAGCACATTGACCTAATAGCATTGTAACATGTACAAATATAATTTTTAATAAAATAATTTATTGGAAGGGGCTAAAAACCCCTTCTAAAGACCGAAGGGAATAGCCAGTGGCCATGGTTATTCCTTGAGGTTGTGTGTTTGTCCGATAGCTTAAAGAATGGTTGATAGGCCAAGACCATTCTTTAAGTTTTGTACCTCGTTTTCTTTGCATTTTTGAATAATTTTGATTAATGTTTAATTTTTATTTAAGAATTTATTAATTCTAATCTCAACACTAAAGTTACAAACCACAATTTTGAAAATAAATTTACCATTTATTAATCACAACACAAATCCCTTCCTAAATATTTTATGCATCATTTATAAAATATTTCACAAAGGATAATCATAAATTACCATTACAAAAAGAAAATGTATTCACTTTATATTCACATTACATAACCATGCCACAAAAAATACAAAAAAAAAACATTTTAACTTGTCATAATAATAAGAATTTTTTAAATGTCTTACAAAAATATAATGTAAAAAAGCATAATGAATTATAAAATGACATAAGCATGTCACTGAAATTATAAAATGATATTTTAATATCTATAATTAATAAAAAATGTTAAAACATTAAAAAAAAAGTGATTAAAATTTAATAAATATTTAGCTTCTCACATATTAACATCATTGCAAATGACTAAAATAATCACATGTAAAGCTATATAAATAATTTTTAATAAATAAAATAAAATGTATGTGTTGTGTTGTTTTGTATGATGTATTGTTTTGTGGTGTTGTGTTGTTTTGTGTGGTGTTGTGTTGTTTTGTGGTTGTCTTAGGTCAATTAGGGGAGGCCATGCAAGCTTCCACCTTCACGTGGTTGGCCTTGTTAGTAGAGAATATTTGAGTAAATATTCTTGAAGCTAAGAGAAGCTTATGTGTAAATATTTTCATTTGAAATATACAATGTTTTATAAACTCAAGGTAGTTCATATTACATGCATGGTGAAATTAAGAAAATTGTGATTGCAAAGGTGAATTAATATAATTTTAATTATAGTTTTAATAATAATAATTTTTTTTATGATTTGATATTTTGTTTAAAGTGTCACTAAGAGACAAAAAAATATTTTAAACACTATATATTGTTGGTGTATTTAATCTTGATAATCTTAACAATAATGCTAATCCTTTGGATATTCATATTATAGTTTTTAATAATAATAATTTTTTTTATGATTTGATATTTTGTTTAAAGTGTCACTAAGAGAAAAAAATTATTTTAAACACTATATATTGTTGGTGTATTTAATCTTGATAATAATCCTTTGGATCTAGTTCAACTTCTGCATGGTAAAATCTTATGAAATGGAGGTTTAAAGGCATTATTAAAAGATAATAAACTCATCAAGGTTTCTTAATGATGTAATTCAAACTTTTGGAACCTACAAGTTAGTCTTTGTGTTTTTTGCAGCCTTGATAATTAAAATAATTTCATTAATAGAGAATCATGAAGGCATGCATATACACTACTCAATTACCAAAAGAAATGCACAATTAGTAGTTCTATTGTTTAAATGACTAGAAAATTATAAAATAACTATAATGTTAAAAAGATGGTAGAATATTCAATACCCTTAACCTAACCCAAAAGTCTAAAACCCTAAACCCTAAACCTTGTATGATTAACCCTGAGCCCTAAACCCTAAACCCTAAACCCTGAAACCCTGAACCATAAATCTTGAAACCTTGAACCATAAACCTTGAACCCTAAACCCTAAACCCTAAACCATGAAACCCTGAACCATAAACCTTGAACCCTAAGCCCTAAACCCTAAACCCTAAACCCTAAACCCTAAACCCTAAGCCTTAAACCTTGAACCATGAACCCTAAATTTGGAAACCTTAAACCCTAAACCCTAAACCCTAAACCCTAAACCCTAAACCTTGAACCGTAAACCTTGAACCTTGAACCGTGAACCGTAAATCCCAAACCTTAAACCCTAAACCCTGAACCCTAAGCCATGAACCCTTAAATTTATTGAACATAAACCTAAAAATAATAATTTAAAAGTCCTAAATGATTGAACAACCACTCAACATATAGGAGATTATTAGAGTAAATGCTTAACAAAACTTAATGATACACCTAGATCCTCCACAATCTCTTATATTTTTCATTCCCCATGATACCTCACCTATTTTGATCTTCAAACTCTCCTTATATTGCTTCATTCTAGAAACCTTGAGAGTTGCTACTTCTCATATCCGACGTAAACCCAATGTTCTCTCTCATGCATCTCATACCATTATTCCACCTCTAATGTTTTCCAACCCATCATCTCTCATGTTCTCTCTTCAATTTCCATTTTCATTAGCCATACCTCCACTATCAATACTATTATTAAGAGATATAATAAAATGTAAAGTAGGGTATCTACCTTATTTCCAAGCACTAAATAACACATGGACTATTGAGATAAAACATAATTTTCTTATTATGAAATCTTAGCATATCATTTTGCTATAGCTTTTGTGGCATATCATTGTGTGTACATGTGATGTGTATAAGCTAGCCAAATAGTGTATATGGGACATATGCATGATCTAGTCACTATGTTCACCTATGATGTCAGTATGAGCTATCTACTAAAAAATGGTCCTAATATCCCATCTATATATTTTTTTGGTTTAAATGTGGAACCAAAGACCTACACAAAAGGAAAATTTATTCAAGAAAAAGTAAAGAGGAAATACGTGATTGAAAAGAAAAATGAAGAAGAAGAAAGAACAACTTTGTTGATAATAAAAAAATCCCTTTTGGCAAAAGAGCCCTTTGTAGATTTCGAAACCTATACGAATTTGGACCAACTTTTGCCAATGGCATGAAGATAAAAAATGTTAGGATACACCAAATCAAATTTTTAGTGAGTAGTTGAAATCTTAGGATACACTTTACTTTTATTGTTAACACAAATAACAAAATGACTTGGATGAAGAATTAGGTATCACAAACTATAGATGCATTAGTCAATCAACATATATATTATTAAATGCTAATATATGATCTATGGGTAAATGTGAGAGGAAAACAAATTAGAAAGAAAGGGAAGAAAATGTGTTATTGAATAGGAAATCAATAATTAAAAACACATGTTGAAGATCTAAGGGGGAAATTCCTCCCTTAGAGAACAATGTAGATTGCCACATGGAATGTTAGATGATTGAATCTACCTAACAAAATGTGTATGATAAAGTGTCAAATTGACAACCTATTGCTCAATATCTTTCTATTAGAAGAAAAATTGAAGTCTTTTGTTTTTAACATCTTTTTAAACCAATGCAAAGATTACAAAGGATTTTGTTTGGATGCAATTGAGATAGCAAGGTTTTGGGAATATTATAAGAACTCTTTTGAGTATTTATGGTTTTAATCCTCTTTTCATCAATTGGATGCTCCTTGAGGTAAGAATTTTACTTTCTGATATTTCATTTTGCTTAATTAATGCTTATGGTTTGACTAAATCTAAAGAAAAAAATCTAGGTATAGAATGAGTTATAATATCAAAGTCTAACAATAAATTTATGCTTGAGGGATATTTCAATTCATTTCTCTCCATGAAGAAAAAAGTGGGGGCCTTTCTTGTATTTCACAATCTCAAATTGAATTTTAAATGTTCATAACAGATATGGATCTCATGGATGTAGCTCCAAAACATAGGACCTACACTTGGACCAATAGGAATACAAAGTTTATAAATATTGCTAAAACTCTTGATAAAATCTTATTTACTATCAATTGGTTACAATCACCTCAAATTTTGGAATGCTCAAGTTCAAGCTCTAATCATTTCCTTATGCTACTAACAATCTCAGAAGGTAAACCCCCTTTCAAATACCAATTTATATTTGAGAAGATGTGGGTCATAAAAGAAGATTTAGTGGATTTAATTTAGCAATAGCGTTTTAAGCCAATGAATCTAAAAGGAACAAAGATGTCCATCTTGTTTTTAAAATGTTTAACATTGAAACAAAGCTTAATGATTGGAACATAAATTATTTCAAAATAAATTTTAAGGATGAGATTATAATAGAAAAGAAACTAGAGGAATTAAATCAAAAGGTCATTTCCTTAATTATGTTTTAAGTAGATCACCTAAAAGAAAAGGATTTGATGCCTCGGTATGCATAAATATTAGTTAGAGAAGAGATTAAATGGAAATCCAAATCTAAAGAACTTGGTTAGTTGAAAGAGATTTAAACACACAAAAAAATTGTGATGGTTCAAATGTCAGCAACGGCAATGAGACAGCCAAGCCCATAGGAAGAAATGAACAGGCACCAAATCACACACCTAGCAAAGAAGAACTAGGAAATCCCCCACAGGGCGAAATTAGTAGCTAGACCTAAAACATAGCTCCCCAGTAGGAAAACAACACCTAGAACCAAACCATGGCTTCCTAGAAGGACAAAAGCAACAAACAAACCCACAACAGCACAACCCAATCCAAAGACAACAACCAACACCACTCCTTAGTAGCCCCACATAATGGCACCAACATCCAACCCAACAATAAACCATCTACGTCTGCAAAATCATCACCATCCTCTCCAAAATCACCACCAGATTTCAAATCTCCCCCCACTCCTCTTCTCACTCCCTCTTCGCTCCATGGTGCTTCAAATGTTAGTAGAAGCCAAAATATAATTAAATAACATTTCTTCAATAAATATCCATCATCTAACAAATTGTGAAGATATGTACATCTTGAATTCATTTTTTCAAAAATATGGTGGTGGCTAGTGGTGCCATAGAACATTGCTTGCTAAATAAAGGAATAAGATAATGAGATTTTGATGGCTCTAGAAACTGATTTAGCAATAAAAAAAGTGAATTTCCAATTACATCCAAACAAATCCCCTAGTTTGGATGATCTCCCTATGTTTCTATAAAAAATGTTGGGGATCCATTAGAAGAGATGTATGGGAGGTGGTGAAGGATTTATGTAACTCCAAAAATATTCTTGTTACATCCAAATTTGCACCCCATGCCAAGTTGTGGAAACTCAACAAATTTGGAGAAACATTGGACTACTTTCAAGTTGTGGGTATCCTATTGTGAAAGTAGACCTCCAGATTATGGGTTGGCTCCCCTTTTGATGTCACCTAAACTATTGCTAAACTAATGATTTCTTGAGGAAAGAGTAAGAAGATTGCATAAACTAAAATTGACAAAAACTTTTAAAAGGTGATTCACCAAACTAACTAAGACCTGCAAACAACTTGCACACAGTTCAAAACAATGACAAATTCTGGTTTACATAGCTCATTCTGTATGCATTCTTGCATAATTATTTTATAAGGAGGTTCTAAAGCTAAAACTCCTAGAAGGAAAAGATTTCACAACTAAAAGCATTTGCATTTACTAACACAACTTATAACCTACAACAATACACTTATTCTACAAAACAAGTTCTTAACAATGAGACCAAATTACAAGGAAAAGCTAAATTTCACAAGTAATTTGATCAACCACTAGATGCACACAATAAAGCATGAAATGAGAAGGAAAATATTCAATATCATTGATCCAAAGTACTCACTAGTATACAAGTATATCCCTAAGTTACAATACTGCTCCTGTTAAAAAGGTAACACCAAAAAATAAGCTATCACTCTATTGGAAAGAAAGAACTAACTCCAACAACATATTTTGAAGTTACTTAAGAAAAAAAATTTTAAAAAATTTTCACACAAGTTCATCTAGAAGATTCTAGTTGGATGCAGCAGAAAAGGCCAAAAAGAACCTTCTAAAATCACTCAAAACTGTCCTCCACATGAAGCAAGGTCAAGCCAAGACCATAGTCACACTAAAAATGTGACAAAATTGACTCCAAATAACCCATTCCCTCCAAAAACAGTCAAATACAACCTCATGCACTTTTTCCATGTTGGATAGTCATCATTTTTGCTCACACATGTCTTCAACCTGTTTGACCCACACTTTTGGTGCTTTTTGTAAAGGCATAATACTCTATTTTGCATTTAATATAATAATTTTATTAAGTGACTTATAATAACATCACTTAATCAAAATATTTTACATTTCAGGAAACAAATGCTAAACAACAAGAGGCCCCACCATTCTTTGAAACACATCAACATTTTTCACTATAAGTAACATGAAATAAAGTGATTTGTAAACACAT
Organism: Sequoia sempervirens; assembly: GCA_007258455.2. Lineage (NCBI taxonomy): Eukaryota > Viridiplantae > Streptophyta > Pinopsida > Cupressales > Cupressaceae > Sequoia > Sequoia sempervirens. Next base: position 23,888 of record VDFB02121147.1, read on the forward strand.
CACTTAAACAATGTTTTACAATTCAGAATAAATGCAAAAATAATAATAAATCTCCCAACCATTCCTCAAGGCTTGCAAGAACATTACCCAAATCAAATTACCCTAAGGCATTACTCACCATTACCTTGCATTTTGAAATATCATTTATCATTAAGTGAGTTATACTTAACATCACTTAACTAAAATGTCATGTACTTAAATTAATGCAATTAGGAGACAAGGTTTGGCCTAATGCACCACATAAGTCTCGAAGGCTTTTATGCAAGATAATAAGAGACATGAAAATTCACTAAGCATGCATGATGAAGAATGGCAATCACAAGGAAAAAAGCACAAGTCATAAGACTTGAAGTCTTAGCCCATGGAGCATATTAAATTGTGTTTGCAATTTTAAAAGAACAAGGTAAAAATACCTTTTGGTGGTCGACATTCAATAGGGTTTCAAACCCTAACACAAAACAATGAAAATTCAAAAAGTCTTTCATTTTTTCATCGAACATTCATGAAGCTCCTCTTTTGTCTACCATGGGGTTTCAATGATGAGCTCTGTAGAATGGTTAATGACCAATTTATGAATGATTCTTGGAGATTCCTCACTAGTAAAATGAGGTAAATGCTTTTCCTTAATAAAAAATTTTCCTTTTACCCTCCATGTTGAAAGCTACTTAAGATGTTAAGGCCATGGCCATACACCTTTTTGTGATGCAAATATTTTGTGCCTTTTATTTGTGAAAGTTCTATTTGCTCTCAACCACCATTGAGGTGTTTTTTGAAGCTTGACAGTGGTTTTCTATGGCTAAAAAGCTTGCATTTTTAATGAGAACAAGAAATTTGAGCTCAGGTAAGCTCTCTTCTGACATATACCTTGATTCTTCTCCATTGTTTATGAAAATTAAAGCTCATTTTGAGCTCCAACCAGTGGAAAAATGGTGAAAATATTAGCTTTTTCTTTTGTAATTCAAACTTTGAAACAATCCCCAGATGGGATTTTGCACCTTGTGAAGAAAATCATTTCTTCAGGCCGTCGCCATGAAGAAAGGAGCTGGGTTTGATGCATTTTTGTTCATTCTATGAAAAAAACTCCATTTTGCATTTGGGTATTTCTATTTTGCATAGTTATGAAAGAGGAAAGAGGCTTGTCATTTTGGGTATGCATGTTTTGGAACAAGCTTGAACATTTTTCCATTTTTCTCATTTGGGTCTTTCTAGAACCTAGGCCTTCCATGATATTTATGCAGGAAAGAAAACCCTAAATGGAACGTGCATTCCTTTTAGAAAAATAGCATTTTTTGTGAAAAAAATGGGAGAAAAACCCTTTAGAATTATCTATATTTGTGTCTTAATGCAAAAACCCCGAGTGGGTTTGAGTTTTTGTGAAAAAAATGATTTTCAGGTCACAGCCATGAACAAATAATTGGGGTTTTTTGCATTTAAATTTCCTACATTCTTTTGAGACTCTAACACCATATTACCACTCTCTATTTGCTTTCATAGAATACATGCTTAGCTTTTCCAAACATGGCATAATATTCTATCTTTTTCTAGATCTTCAAAATGCTAAAAGTATCACTATACATTAACTAGGCTGAAATTGCACAATAAAATCCTATCTTTGCATGCAATCACCACTGAAATTCTATGTGAAGAAAATCTTGTTGCTTACTGTCACATACATGATTGCTGATTGTGCTACATTTTCTTGTCAGTCATCATGACACTTCCCTTGATGATGACTACCACTTCTTTTGTAAAAAGACTGCCCTTGATATTGACCTAATACTTGACTATCTTTAACTGTCAAGTCTTCTCAACATCTTTCCGAGAGTATGTCTTCATGTAAGATCTATCATGCTTTATGGTCATTTTTTTAGTTGACCTTGAAAAGAATTCATTGTTCTCACACTACAAAGACTGTCCCATTATCACTGTGTACTGTCATCATCCAAGATTGTTATTGTTCATTATTTTTAGGAATAACATCATGAATTATGCATTTGAGTTTTAAATCTCTTCAAACTATTTCATTATCTTGTGGCAGTTACCCTTTGCAACTCACTGTGATAATCCTTTGTCATAGATGTTATCTTGGAAACATGCACATACAAACTTTTGATTGAGCATTTAGACTCAACAATTTATTTTTATCTTGCTCATACTATCATATTGCAGATTTGAGACCATCTTTGCATTGGTCACTTTGAAGAAATATGTATTAGATCACTACAACATACTTTTTCATTTGAAACTCTCTTTTGTATGACTTTATTTAAATGTAGATGGCTGCTCACTATTGATTCCTTTTCATGCTTGGTCTCCTGACGTATATGGTATCTATTTTGATTGTCTCCTTCATTTCTCATGTCTTGTAGTTGTTATGATGCTTAGGGATGCTCTATTGGAATGCACTATACTATCCTTTCAATGAAAGCTTCTCATGTTCCTCAATATTCATGGTAACTCTTTATGTTATGGCTGATCATTTTTCCATGATTGCAATACCTCCTTCATAGATGGTTGTCCATTGATTCTTGTTGTGAGTAATATCAACTAACTATCAATTTGTATTCCTCATTGAATCCTATTCTTGGTTGTCCAATGTGAATAGTACATAGATTTTTCCTTTGTGATATACCTTCATAGAGCCTTGCACTTTACCCTTTGTGATGATCACGTTGCCCTCTTTCACTGCACATGGCTTTTGGCTAAATGACTGTCTACTTGAGACTATACACTAAAATGAAAAGACTCTACCACTAAAATTTTAAATTCACTATTTACATGATCTTCTAAACTGTGTCTTGTGTATCGCTACCTACAGGATTGTCATCTCTTTTGATTGTCCATGTCACTTCACATGACTTTATTGTATTCTTATTGTATGCTTTGACTATCCGCTTGCGAGACTACTACCCACTGTTCTCTTCATTGTATGATTTCTTCATAGTTTATCATTCACTACTAAAGTGAAAACGGGATTCACTTGTTCCTTCAATGAATGTAATGATTTCCCTTTGTAGCTTCATTGCTTACTGACTATGCTTGAACAATGCTTGATAGTTCTTCATTGAAACCAAAAAGGCCTCCCTTGCTATCCTATAGTATGCATTCATTATGGACTGTGCTTGTCATGAGATCATGACTCAGTTTTGAGGATGGTTACCTCTCTAATGCCATGTTGTCCTCTTTATTCACCTAGGACTACCCTTTGCCAACTCTTAAAAGTCACTATCATACTCACTTGGCATCATGACCTTGGCTTAAAAAATGAGTTTCATCTCTTGAATCATGATTGCTTAATGAATACCATTATTTGTATTCACTATCATTTATCTTATTTTAATCCTAATGGGAAAACATATGTCATTTATGGTGGTGACCTAAAGGCTCACAATCCTAAGTGATGTGTGCTTGCTCAATAGGATTAAAGTGAGATGAATTTACCTTCACACCCCTCTTCCTTGGATGATCATTGGAATATGTCTTTTAATGCAACAGTGCATGTTTGTCCTTGTTCTTACTTGTTGCTCCATATGATCATGATGGTTCCAAATAGGACTTGATAGCTCCTCCATTATTTATTGATGGATGAATAATTGAACTTGATGCATCTATAATTGAACTTGATGCATTTGTGCTTTAGTGTTCATATTATCACATAAATCATCTGTTTAAGAAGAGACAAACTATTTTATCTTTGATTAGTGACCTTTCATTGCTCTAACAACACTCTTTTTTATAGATGCAGGGAAACTAGGAGCAGCAAGGAGAGCATCAAATATAAGCAAGATGAGCAGGGAAGATTGGAGGCGATGCAGGGCAAGGCAAACAAGATTTGTCATTCTAGGCAACGTCGGGTCCCTCTTCATTTTATGTGCATTTATTTTCCTTTTTATCTAGAAGTGTATAGTCTTTTATTCATAAGCATTAGAATAGTTAGTCCCTTGACTTGTGAGGGACATTATACACTTATGATCATCAATAAATATTACATTTGCAATAAATGTTGGCTCTCTTATTGTATACAATTGTACAATTGTAATAATACAATCTTTTGAAAATCTCTTTTACACACATGGATGAAATTTAGGAGAAAGTGATATGTATCTTTTAATGTTTAAATGCAAACACAAGCATAAGTCTACCTAATTTAGCTAGAAGCAAAATTAGGTAACATTTTTGGTGACATCTGCTATATGTTTGCCTGCTAAACATCATGACCAGTTGCCTGAAGCTTATCCATTGGGTACTGAGTCACCTAAAAGTTGACACAACTTACAAACATCCTTGTATGTTGCTATAACTCAATAGACCAACACATGGTACCTTGGAAAATTATTCAAAACACACCAAAACATCAAAGCAAACTACCTAACTAAGCAAAAACAACACTTAGGGAAAAATAAAAAATTGCATTTAAACTAATGTGCAACAACACTTAGAGGAAATAAAACCTAATCTAATCTATACAAGTTAGATCATACCTCAAAATAGAGCTTGAGGTGTATCCCATTGACTGGGATAGGCATAGCTTCTCCATCGATTGTTGAAAATTTTAAAGCATTGTGCTCCTTGCACTCAGTAATGACAAACATGCCACTCCACATACTGTCAAACTTAGTGTGCTTTCCTAGCCTACTCTTTAACTCATCCCACTTAAGTACAATGTCTCCTTCTCTAAACACCCTGGGTGTTGCTCTTTTGTCAAAAACTTTCTTTGTTTGGAGTTGATGCAACTCCATTGTTTTCATGGCTCTATCTCTTGTTTCATCCAGCTCCATGAGCTGTGCATATTTGACAGCCACTGGATATTCCTCAAACATTTCAAGATAGTTCATTATATCAAGAGCAAGAAGCTCAACAGATAAAGGAAACCTTTCCTCTTTATCGTACACCAACATATAAGGGGAATTTCCAATGGATCTTTTTTGGAGTTATTCTATCTGCCCACAAGGCAGATTTCAACTTGTTGTGCCAAGTTCTCTAGTTATCCTCCAAAACCCTTTTGATGATTCTGATCAGATTCTTGTTAGTTGATTCTGCCAAACCATTACCTTGAGGGTAATAGTTTGATGATGTATTCAAATGAATACCATTCCTGACAGCCCAATCACTTACTCTTAATCCAACAAATGTTAAAGCATTATCTGAAATGATTGATTTAGGTACCCAAAATCTGGTTACCAAATCATCATAAAAATTTAAAACAACACTTTTATTGGCTTCTTTCATGGCCACTGCTTCAATCCATCTTGTAAAGTAATCGATTGCAGTAAGTACCCACCTATGACCTACACTTGAAGGTGGGTTAATGACACCTATGAAATCTATACCCCATCTCATGAAGGGTTGTTCCACTTGAATGGGTTGCAATGGTAAAGCTAGCAGCCTCTCTTTTCCTACAAAAATGACACATTTTACACATTTTTTGGCCCAAGCATGGGCATCTTTAAACAAGCTTGGCCAATAATAGCCAGCTCTCATTATTTTCCATGCAATTGTTCTTGGGGAAAATTTGTTGGTATGTGGTGACTGATCATGCTATACTATACACTCTTCATGTATCCTCGCGAGGGTCTGGGGCCAGGCTGGGCCTTGGGCAAGGGTTCGGGGGTGACAACCCCCAAGATTTTCTTTTTCCCCATTTTTTCACATCATCACTGAAAAAGAAAAAAACTGACTTTGTAGAACCCTAATTCTAGAAGCTTCTAAAAAGCTTGTTATAAGTGGTTAGGATGGGGGTTGTATTAGGGCATTATTAGCAAGATTGTAATATGTTTTACATTGGATAATAAAATCATTGGATGGCTACGGTTTTGTGGATGTAGCTCAGATTGGGTGAACCATGTTAAATTCTCTGTGTTGTCTTGTTTCTGCTATAATTTTTTGTGTTTTATTTCTCTATTTTATTGATCAAATCTACATTTAATTGTTAGATATCTTCATTCTAACCCTAACAAAAATGACCCCCAACAATTCCATCATGGAACTCATGAAGCACTTTATCTATTCGATGTTGATCAATACACCTTAAAATTACACCATTAAGGTCTTTTCTGAAAAGAATATCACCAACCAAAACATAAGGGATGGATTGCAGTCTGAAATATCTCTGTTTAGCTTTATCTAAACCTGGTGGACACTCACCAGTTTGCAAGAAATGAGTCATATGTTGCACCCAACCTACATTTTTTACTAGTACATTAGCTGTAAGTTCATCAACAACAACCAAAACCACCTTTGTTTCTTCATTTTCTTCACTTCCAACTCCTATAGCTAGTTTTTCACACAACCCTTTACCCCTTACATGCTTTGTTACCTTAATGCCAATGTCATATTCCATGACCTTTGTAATCCACCCAGGCCTCTTTTCATTTAGGTCTCTGCTCAAGAGCTCCTTCACACTAGGGTGAGTAACCATTAAATGTATTTTGTTGTTAGAAATTAGAGGTTTAAACTTTTTCAGACTTCTAATAGCAACAAGTACATGTTTTTCTACAAAAGTATACCTCTATTCATAATCCTCTAAATGTTGACTGGAAAAGGAAATAGGTTGTTCTAAGCCTCATTCGATTGTACCAACATTGTAGAAATGATATCTATGCTACCAAAGGCATACAAAATGAAGTCTTTTGAAAATTTGGGTTTACCAAAGTAGGAGTTGTTGATAAGGCCTCCTTTATAACTTTGAAACTGTGCTTGGCCTCCTTGGTCCAACTAAAACTTTTATTTTTCTTCAACATGGTAGTTAGTGGTTTCATAAGATTCGCAACATTAGGAATAAACCTTCTAACGAAGTTAATTATACAAAGAAAACTTTGCAGGACCTTTTTATGGCTAGGTAAAGGCAGATCCAGAATGACACTTACTCTTTTTGGATCAATGGTGATCCCTTGTTTTGACACTAAATGTCTTAGAAGCTTTCCTTCATGGACAACAAAGATGCATTTTTCGGGGTTGAGGGATATACCAAACTCCTTACACCTCTCAAATACTTGCTTCAGATGTGAAAGATGTTGATCCACATTCTTAGAAAATATTGTTATATCATCAAGGTAAATGAGCACAAGTTTATGAATTGGACCTTGAAATGTCATGTCCATTTCCCTATGAAAAGTGGCACTAGCATTGGACAGGCCAAATGGAATCCTTTTATAAGGCATGGTGCCCCATTTTGTGGTGAAAGCAGTCTTATAATGGTCTTCTTCTTTAACTAAGACTTGGTTATAGCCTGAATAACCATCAAGTAATGAGAATATTTCTAAACCAACTACTACTTGCAAAATCTTCTCCACTAAGGGCAACGGGTAATGATCCTTTAATAAGGCTCTATTGAGGTCTCTAAAATCTACACAGAGCCTAATCTCTCCATTTTTCTTTCTAATCGGGACAAGGTTAGAGACCTCAGAGGTATGTTTGATTGGAAAAATGATGCCTCCTTCAACCAACTTAGCTGATTCTTTTACCATAAGAGGCTCAAGTTTGGGGTTTAAAGGCCTCTATTTTTTCCTAATAGGTTTTGAATTTGTCTCTAATTCTATGGTATATTGGGAAATTCGTGGGTCAAAACCCTTTAAATAATAATATTCCCATGCAAATACATCTTGGAATTATTGAAAAAGAGCAATAAAAGCTTGCCTATCTACATGTGAGCAGATTTTACCAACTTTAAGGAGCTTACCTTTGAAAATTTCAAGCTCTTCATAATGTTCTTCTTTGATCTACATGTTGGTCCTATTCTTTTTTAGCTGATCATCGGTGCTAAAGATGGATTCCAAGGTGACCAGACCCTTGGGCAGGTTTTTAGTCCTCAACTGGATGATTTGATCATCATATTGATGTTTGATCTTGTCTTGATTTACTACTGAAAATTCATCCTCTTGTAGCATAAAACTCAAAACATGTTCATCACTCTCAAAAAATTGCTAGTGAATGTTATTATTAGGAATAGAAGGTCTAATGACTATCTTGACATACTGCTGCACTTTTTCCTTCCTAATCTCATTTGGGATATCAAACTGAGCCCCTATTGTAACTAATTTATCTGCATGTTTATTTTGATCCCTAGGAATAGAAACTAGATTAAAAGCATCAAATTCTTCTATCATGTCCCACACTCTATTTTTGTAGGACTTCAAAACATTATTTTTAGTAGCATGCAGACCCCTTGCCTAATTTACAATCAACTCACTATCACCATATACTTGCAAGCAACCAATCCTTCATTTCCTTGCCCATTCCAAGCCTTGAATTAAACCTTCATACTCAACAATATTATTAGTACAAGAGAAAGAAAATATAAAAGAAGAATAATACTTGTCACCTTATGGGGACACAAGCATTGCACCCCCACCAACTCCGTTCTTGCTTCTAGAACTGTCAAAGAACATTTTCCATACTTCATCTTGCTGTTCCAACTGATCTTCCACCTTTTTTTCAAGATTTGGGATCACTACATCAGGTTCATGCACCGCATACACACCCAAAGTAGTCTCCTCAATGTTATCATTTGGGTTATCAATGATATTTTCTACTGCCCACTCATTTAAGAGTATATTTGGTACACTTTTAGCTTGCAATTCTTGAGCAACAACAAGCTCATTATCATCAAAAATAGTATTGTTGACATTAACAACACTTGGAATATAAGGCTCAATGTGATCTTTGGAAAGTGATTCAGATTTAATGATCACTTTTGTCCCATATCTAGTCCTAAATATCATGTGG
>VDFB02121148.1:0-23922 GCA_007258455.2 Sequoia sempervirens
AACCAATCAGAATGTTAGAGCCCTCCAATCAAAGATTCTATTTTTAGAAAGTTTTGCAAACAACCATTTGACAACAAACCCAAAAAACCCTAAATCAAGTCTATTTTTAGAAAGTTTTTAAAAGTAGAAAATTTATTTTTTTAGAAATTTTGATTTTTTTACGAAAGTTTTTACAAGACTTTGACCACTTTTACAAAATGCCTTAATGAAGCAAAAATTTTAATTTTGGGCATTACAATTGGGTATGTCTAGGGACCATGTCAAATGCTTCCGACATAGGAGAACCAAGAATCTCCAAACTTTTAAGCATAGACCAGTGTCTTATCAGTTGGGAATCAGAATTAGGACCATTTCCTAAGCACCTATCACAAGAATTTTCCCTAAATTACCTAGGACAGGACTTCCTAAAATCACCTAAAAGTTGGAACTCCCCTAAAATCACCTAAAATAAGACCACCTAATCACCTAGAACATGATGAAAACTTGATAGAAAGGGGAAACACATCACGGAAATAGAAAGGAAAATACGAAAAGGAAATCACTCCACCCCTGAAGGGATGAAGTGCTTCAGATATTGCCCATTGTATGTCAGCGAGACGAGCTTTCCATCCAAGTGCGAGAGAATGTAAGTATTCTCCCCTGCAAACTCATGGATCTTGAATGGCCCCATCCACAAGGAATCAAATTTTCCATGCATCCCCTTGGGCTTGTGTCTCTTGTCTTATAATAAGACTTGATCTCTGATCTTGAAATCTTGCTAACGAGCCTTCTTAGCAAAAATCTTCTTCACTCGGTTCAGATGCTGAGTGATTCTATCAACAACCTCCACCCTTTCTTCTTCTAGCTTTATCAGGTATAGGATACACTTGTCAATTGGATCTCTCAACTCACCATCTTCTACTGTGGATGCCAATTGCAAAGCAGGAAACTCCAGTGTGATGGGAAACATAGCCTCCATACCATACATGATGATAAAGGATGAATTACTGATGGCTCTCTTGGGAGAAATTCTGTCAGCCCAGAGAGTATCATAGTCTTTTGTGCCAAGTTCATTGATTGGAATCAACTAACTTGCGTATAATTGTGACTATGTTCTTGTTTGACGACTTGACTTGTCCATTTCCCTAAGGATAGTAATATGATGAGTGTGACAAAGTAATGCCATGATCAAAATAAAATTTTAGTAGCTCCTTAGATGAGAAACTTGTTGCTTTGTCAGTCACAATTTTGTGCAGCACCCCAAAGCGTGAAATAATATTTTCCTTGAAAAAGTCACACACGACTTTCATGGTAGTGCACTTAGTTGGAATAGCCTCAACCCACTTTATGAAATAATTTGTAGCCGCAAGGACATAAATATGCCTTTATTGGAATGTGGGTTGATATGACCTACGAAGTCTAGCCCCCATTGCTGAAATGGGGCATCAATGATGACTGGCCTGAGTGGAATGGCTGCCAACTTAAGGTTGCCAACAAACTATTGACACATCATACATTTTTGCACCCATTCATATGTATCGCGAAACATAGTTGACCAGAAAATATGTGCTTGTAGGATTTTCAATGCTATGACCATTGATGTAAAGTGGCCACCACATACCTCACTGTGAAATGCTTCCAACAAACGTCATTGTTGGTCCTTGTTGGCGCATAACAAAAATGTTCCATCAAGCCCTTTCTTGTATAGAACGTCATTCCAAAGCACAAAATTCTACGCTTGCAACTTTAATTCTCTTATGTTGTTTGTCCATGTGGACTAGACATTCACCATGAGTAAAAAAGTACCATATCTCAACATACCATTCATCCGCATAATCAACTAATAGGACCATGGGAAGATCCTCTTTAACTTCAGGTTCAGGTTTACCCTCGGCTTAGTGCTTCTAATCACCATCCTATGCTATCAATTGACAAAGACCTCAACCACAGACGAGTTTAGTTGACTTGATCTGCAAGTCATACTCTTGAACTCTTGCGACCTAGTTACCTCTCTTTGTGCCCATCTCCTATTGAGTTAACACACTTTTAACCATTGGATCGCTGACGTACACTATCGTTTGGGAGATCAAAATATAAAATCTCAAGTTCTTCACGGCTCTAACAATTACATATGCATTCTTCTCAATCTAAGAGTATTGTGACTCATTGTCCTTGAAACTATTGCTCATGAAAGCAATTGGAGACCCAATTTCTTCATTGAATTTATGCATCAGTATGGAAGACATAGTGTGTTCCGACGTGTAACAATAAAGGATAAAATCCTTATCAAATTTAGGATGGACCAACCCCAGTGCTCGACAGATAGCTTCTTTTATTGCAACGAATGCCTTCTTGCCTTCCTCTGTCCATTTGAAAGCGGACTTTTTTGTCATAGTAGATATATCTTTTGTCAGCTCTCAGAAGTTTGGCACAAAACTTCATATGAAATTCACCTTACCAAAGAAGGAGTGTACCCCAGTTCTTCTTGTTGGAAGGGATAGGTTTATGATGGAATCAACTCAAATAGGGTCAATTTGAGTTCCTTCCTTGGAGATGATGTGGCCAAGCAACTTGCCCTCTGTTACTGCAAAGATGGACTTCTTAGGATTCAAGGAAATATTATGAATCTTTCAAATACTTTCACTAAGTGTGCAAAATGATCTCCTCGCATATTTTAGAAAATGGTGAGGTTGTCAAGGTAGACAACAATTACTTTGTTCTTCAAATCCCCAAATGTCAAATCCATGGCTTTCTGAAATGTAGCATCGGCATTGACAAGACCAAAGGGAATCCTTTCATAGGAAAACATACCACACGGGGTAGTGAATGTTGTTTTGAACTAATCTTTTTCAGCTGTTGCAATCTGATTTTACCCCAAAAATTTGTCAAGTAAAGACATCATCTCCGAGCCGGTGACCATCTGCAAGGTATGTTCCATGATTGTCAACAGATAGTTATCCTTGAGATATGATTGATTTAAGTTCCTGAAATCGACACAAATTTGGATCTCTCTATTTTTCTTACACACATAAACTATGTTCAACACCCAAGTGGAATGATGAATCGGAAAAATGATTTTAGCATCCACCATCTTTTGAATTTCTGCATAGATTGTATCTTGAATTCACATATTATAGTGTCTTTGTTTTTTCCTGAAGGGCTTAGCTTTAGGTTTTAGAGGAATTGTATGAGATAATTCTCTGGATATGAAGACCTTCAAGTCTTCGTACAACCAGGAAAAAACATCTCGATATTGGTTGAACAAAGAGATAAACCTCTCACTCTCTTCTGCAGTACAACATTTTCCTAAATTAACAAGCTGAGGCTTGTCTTTAGTACCAATGTTTACTTGATAATGCTTAGCAAAGGTCTTATTGCTTGAGTTCCTTTGATCATGAATGTATCTGTCATGCCTGTCAAATATGTTCTCCAAGGATACTAGACCCTTGGGAATCTTATTTCCCTTCAACTACATGATACTTGAATCTATTTCTTCTAAATTTTCTGCATCTTCTGAAACTTTGGTCGCATAAAAAACCTCTGTTACTAATTATCTAAAAGGAGACAAACTTCCCTCAAAGAATAATCCTTTAAAATTATCTCCCATGATGAGAAAATATTTATTATGGTCATCGTCATCAAAGACTTGCCAGTTGTTGCAATTGTCAAGGACAACTTGTTGATGTTTATTGAGCAGTGTTGGTCTTATTCTTATAGCCGATCTCTTTGTTGAAGAACAATAAATTAAATTTAGCCCAAGCTATTTAATTTATAGCGATTTCAAAAGTCACAACTCTTATGTTAAAAGTGTTTAATTATCAAAGAGGTTCAATTAAGAAGAGGCACAATTTTTTAGAAGGGAGCCGACCTCTTACAAGAGGTGCAATTATTTGCTCAAGGCCGACATGCTTTCACTGAAGGGTCATGTCCCTTCCCTTCATCTTGTATATAACCATCTTCATTGTATCTCACTTGATCGATTTCATTCATTGTTCCATCCATCTCAAGTGCGAATTTATTCAAGGAAGACTAAAGACATATAAGTTCAAGTTTGGCATTATTAGTGGCTGAGTTGTATCAGCATATTGCTCCTTTGTTATTCTTGGTTGCATCACTCCTTGGTGCATGTTATAAGCCCTTCTTATCGACCCTTTGTAAAGGAGACAATTGTGTTGACATTTCACTATATAAGTGATATATTGTTGCTGGGTTTTTCTCCCTCGAGCGGAGGGTTTTCCCAGGGTATCTGCTATGTTATTGTGTCTAATTTGAATTGATTTTCTGTGCATTAAATTTGGTCATAAAATTAACACAACTGGCCTATAGATGAGCTCAATAACAAATGCATTCTGACAAAAATCAGAATGTGGCATGAAAAGAGAGGCTAATACCACAAGGGAATCTACCCTGCTATTGTCTATATGAGGAATGTATTTGATGTCAAATGCCTTGAACCGGTTGATTGTATTCCACACCTTGTTTGTGTAATGATGAAGGCGATCTTCTCTTACTCAAAATTGATCTTGGATCTATTTCACGACTAGCTCTGCACCACCTTCAACACCGAGTAGTTTGATATCCATACCTTTTGCATTCTTGAGACCTAGTATAAGCGCCTCATATTCCATTGTATTATTTGTGCATTCAAATTGCAAGTGATACACAAATGGATACAAACAACCCTCAAGAGAAATTATCACAACTCCCACCCCTGAACCTATAGTTGAGAAAATCCCATCAAATTGCATAGTCCACAACTTTGGATCTTCCATCGATTTATCTGTAGAACACACAACCTCCTAACTTTCTTCAATTATTTCTAACATAGCATAAGTACCAAGTCTCTTTTCCTGATATAACACTTGTTCTTGAGGATCCTGGGGCTTCACCACTGTAAATCAAGTACCGCTATCCCAAGCGTAGTCGCTACCTGCTGTTCCGCTTAAAACAACCTATTTTTGAAATTGTAGCGTGTAGGGATGTAAAACCTCCTGGAATTTAAAGTGAGTACAAAGCAATATTCCAACATCTCAATTCATTCCAAACTTTAGGACATGTAGAACCAAGAGTGTGCATTAGTCCCCATGAAAATACATTTGTGCAATGTACTGCTATTTCGTTCCGGGAGCAACCTGGCTTTAAATCTTTTCATTGGTTAATGAAAATCGGTCTCGAAGCAATACAACTACAAGGGTTGATAATCGCTTGAGGTTGACATTAAGGTTCAGGGTTGATATGGTGGTGGTGGCAGAGTAGGCAATGCAAGCTGCCCTTGAGTATGCAAATGCTTCTTGAGGATAGTCATCTCATTATCTATCTTCTGTAGCAGTGGATCTGCATAACTTTGAACCAAAGGCCTGATAGAATCTATTTTCATCTTACTAGAAGTAATCATTTTATCATCAATCTCGATGGCATTTTCTTGTGCAGTCATTAATTTTGTTTCATTAGCTGATCTCAAGAAAAAGGCTATCTCAAATGCAAGAGCATTTATGAAACTTCTCAACAAAATTTCTAGTGATGAATTGAGTGTATGAGAAAGATGTGTGACCAGGTGATTAAACCTTGGCACAAATTCCCTTATGGGTTCATTGACCTCCATCTTTGAATTTGAAAGTTGGGAAAACAACTGATGACTATCTTCAGTGGGCTTGAATCTTGCCAAAAAATTCTTAGTCATAGTTTCCTCGCTTGTAATAATGCCCGACTCTAGATGATTGAACCAGTCAACAACATTTCTCACAAGAGTCTCTACGAAGAGATTCACAACAATGTCTTCATGTGCCATGTGCAATACGTCGCAAGCCATTATGAATGCAAAAATATGTTCATCCGAGTGTTGAGTCCCGTATTCGTGAAATCGAGGAAAGTGCTTCCTTGATCCTCTAGGTAACTCATGATTTCCCTCCAAATCCAAAGGTCCAATGTTGTTGCCCCAAGGTAATGGGGGTGGATGTCTCTAATTGTTATTATTAGCATTATTGTTGTCATCACCCATTGCTTCTAGCTGGATCATAGGTTCTTGCTTAACTTTAGGTACTTCTTCCTTAACTTTAGGAACTACGTTTGATGACTCTCCAACTTTTACAGGGCGAGATTGTGGAAAGAACATATCTACAACAACATCTTGCCTCCTAGTATAAACCCTATAAGCCAAGATTATCTATTGCCATGCGGGAAGTGGTAATACTGGTCTTCCAACTACAAGATCAACTTTTTTCGTTCTTCTTTTTCCAAAATAGTAGCTACATTTCTCGATTGAGTAGGGGTTTCCTATTTATCAAACACAAAACTCCTCAAGCTATTGATAATATCTGTTTTCTTAGCTTCAACCCACATAAGATTTGGCTAGATAATAGGAGCAATAAGATCTAGTTATTGAATAGGAGCAGTAGGATGCTAGATGGTCATTCCCATGACATAAAGTGTAAGCTTTCTTTGAATTTTTATGCCTTTTGCCCCATGGTAGGCGTCAGAAAACTAATGGCATTTCAATTCACACCTCTGGAATGCGGATTAGAAACAAACAACTATACACAAATAATTTGCTCTTCAAATTAGGAGGGGGAGCTCCCTCTTTGCTGATGATGCTTAAAAAGAAAGAATACTAAACTATTGCCAATCTTTTTTGTTCTCAACTAAGAACACAAGGTTATAAAACTCTTTGCATCATAGTAGAGGTTTTCTTCTTTTCAGAACTTCAACTACAACTAGGCATAAACTAAAGACGCTTCTAACAACTCAAGGAAACTCAGAGCTTGAGAGTTAGAAGTAAACAAGGAAAGATTAACACAAAAACTTAAATAAACTCACTTCTAGAACACGCCTGAAGACTCATTGTACTTTAAGGTGTAAGCTGAAATAAAGATTATATAAGCAAAACACATAACATGAAATTTGAGATAGTAGATCAAAGAAAAGTAGGCATGAGATTTCCTTCCTCAAATTTCAAACAACAGTTACACTTCTGGGATAATAGGTTTGTAGCAAAGACAAGCTTATAATTTAGCGATCAAACTAGATTACACTTGACACAGATTAAACATTAACTGAACAATAAATTGCAACAAGGGCAGGATTGCAAACTTGCTCTTACACAAAGTGAACAAACATTGAATAACAAAGTTGCGGAAAAAATAGGCTCAACAATTTGTTATCACAATAACAGTTACGATAGAATGGGCAAGGCCACCCTTATTTATACACAAATAAGTAGGGAACCCTAAAATCTCCTTGCTTTAAGTTGACTAGATTTTCCAACTCATAAGATTTATTTCTAAAATTAAAAGAAGACAATGGGAAAGGCTGCCCAAGTATTTATACACAAATAAAGAATAGAGAACCCTAAAATCTCCTTGCTTTAAGCTAACTAGATTTTCCAACTCTCAAGCTTTATTTCTAAAATTAAAAGAAGACAACTAGCTAACAACCTGCTTAAAACAAAAAGCAGGGAAAGCTCCAACTATACATTTGATTTTTTCCTATTTCACAAAGAATAGGTAAGCATGAAACAAGAATAGCAAGTACAACTTGGAAAAGGCATCGAGTTAATCGCCGCTTTAATTCTATTCTTGGAAATCTTCATTGCCCCAAAAAAATGATTCACTCATTAATCATAATTTGGGAAACTCTATTTGCCAAAAAACTACTAATTGTCTCTTTGTCAGGAGCACTTATACTATCTGTTGGTGTAAATAAAGTCTTGTACCTAGTTAATTCATTACTAGGGGACTTATTTACATGTTAAGTTTACTTAGGTCCTAGGATGAAATCTTTCTAGAAGGTGTTAGTTGTCATTAGTTATCTTATCTTTTGACTTATAACGCATGTGAACGTAGGTAGTTGTGATAAATTGTCTTATGTCATATGATTAAGACACTTGTCACAATCCTATGACATCTTATATCTCACCTTAGCTATACAACCAAAAGGTCTCTACTACATTTTACACATTAGATCATTGAATCATAATTGATAAGAATATAGTTTATTCTTGTCATATTCATATTCTTTCTTTGTGCTTTCCATTTGGCGTCTAGTTCTTGGGTGGCTATCTCCATAGCCAATTCTAACATGGTATCAGAGTGGGTTGGGTGCCATCGGATAGTCTTTTTCTGAAGAGAGATGGTAAATCTTGAAAAGTTGAGTATGCTCTTCTCTTGCATTGTATGATGATCTGGAGAATCAGAAAAAATTGATAGAAATACCAGATTTGGGGGGAGTTCCTCTTTGTGGCTCTTTATTGCAGGCTCAAATCAGAGCTTGTTGGTGCAAAATCTAAGCCCACCATTGCAGTCGGAAGGTTCAAGAAAGTTGATTTTTTGTTTTGTTTCATTTAAATCAGACATATGAGGCCAAATCTATGAGGGTTTGAAGCTGAAGAGTAGTTGCTAGATCCAGAAGGTAGCTACAATTTTGGAGCATTTTGGGTCAAATCCGACCTTGCCATCACATCCAGAAGGGCCAAAAACCCTATGATTGACTGTCATTCATTGAATTTAGAGTAGTTGTCGGCCGAGACAATTTTTTTTTCCTAGGAAGCCGTAGGCCCCCCAGGTCGTCATAATTACAGGGTACGATTTTTCAAAAAAAATAAAATAAAATTTGTCAGCAATTTTTTTAATTTATTTTTTAAATTAGAAAAATACCCGATTTAAGATTTTTTTGTAAATTTTTTTATTAAAAATTAAACTAAAAAATCATTTAAAAAATGGAAGTGTATTAAGGTACATGGTACACCAAGCAGACTGCATCTCACCTACCCTGGTCTGTAACGCCAAGGCAAAACCTGAGCCCCCTGCTCACTACTATCACTAAAAACGCAAGCCCAACAAAACATCAGTGAACTGTATAAGGCAAAACAGGCCCACAAATCTGCACAAACATATTCTGCATGTTCAAGATCCAACCCAGCATCTTATCAGAAACATGCTTCAATGATTCTTCAAAGTGTTGAATATACCCACAATATTCAAAGCCGGAAGTGAGAGAATATTCTGATACAGAGCATTTTCACTCTTACTCACACCACCACACAGTGAAGCACATTGAAGGCTTTAATTTCTGCCTCCCACCATGTTTTGACGTGCCTGGCCCTTCAACACCATGAAATGTCATTCGACTCATTTTTTCAAGCAATTTTTTTTTTTATTGGAGCTAATTTTTCATGCTCTACACAATGGTGCAATCAAAATTTGGTTTTGGTGTTTGGTTTCTCCAGAAATTGCAGATTTTCACAGGTGTTGTTGCTTCATTCTCGTTTTGGGAACTTCAGGAGCTCATATCTTGCTCATATGGTAACATTTTTGGTTGCAATTTTTTTGAAAGTGCATAATTTTTTTTGTACTTTTCAATGGTATGATCAGATTGATCTCATTTTGTACCAAAAATTGTACTTGATATTGTGGCCTATTTTGGCATCTATAAGTACTAAGATCAAGTTTATCTTGTTATTTTTGGCATCTAACAACTGTAAACACACTAAATATAAAGTGCCAAATCATATATTGGTGGGGGGTTTTTCGATTGAGTGATTTGGGGGGGTCTCTTGGTGCATTCTTTTGATTTGTTTTCTTGTGCTCTCTCATTTTCATGGATCATTCTAAGGTTTCTTTGCTCACATCATATAATTATTCAACATGGCATCAACATGCATGGAGTACTCTAATGACTGAAGGTCACTCTCTATATGTTGAAAATAAGGAACCTAAACCTACAAATGAAGATAAAAAGATAAAATGGATGATTAAACATACCAAAGCTCTTGGATTTCTTCGTAGATTAGTTTCTCAAGATTTTTTGTTTCAAATTGAATCATGTAAAAATTCTCATGAAGCTTGGGACAAATTGAGAACATTGTATGGTACTACAGATGAAGTAATAGGCTATCAAATTGATAATGAACTAATGAGCCTTGATCCTAAGAACTTTGAAAACATCCAAGACTACATCACTAAGGTTAATGATCTAAGAGAAAAATGTAAAGCATGTGGAATTGATAAGGACATTCAGTTGGTCTACAATACAATGAACAAACTTGGTCTTGATTATGCTTCTTTTGTTTGTAGCTTTCATACTCATAGATTGACTATGGGGTCTACATATACTACACCTTCATTTGCATCATTTTTTGAGATGTTGATACATGAGTAACAAAGGATTCTCTCAACGGGTCTCATCAAGACTGCTAAATCTTAGGCATTGTTAGGCATTGTTGGTTAGTCAGGTGAAAGAATCAGAATCAAATAAGAAACAAAAGAAAGAAAAGAATAATCCACATCCGGATCAAGTAAAGAAAAAATCCTCTTCCAAAGGGGAATCATCTAAGAAGGAGAGGCCTACTTGTGCATATTGCAAGAAGGATGGACATGAAGAACACTATTGTTATAAGAAGGATATTGATGAGTTGAGAAATCTTCTAAAAAATAATCACATTGATTTTCCTTCTAGAATGTCTAAATCACTTCCTTCTCCTTCAAAATAGTCTAAAAAGGACAAAGGTCAAACATTTACATCAGGATATAAAGGACAAGCTCTTTGCACTTCTTTAGATCATGGATCAGGGAGATGACTTCTAGATTCAGAAGCATCTCATAATATGGCATCTTCGCAGTCTATATTATCTTCATTTCAACCTTGTACTATGTCTCCTATTTTGATGGGAAACAATACATACATGAGTGTAATTGGGAAGGGATCTATTAGTTTTGGGGACAACACTTTTTAGGATGTTTTGTGTGTTCCTCATTTGACGAACAATCTTCTTTCCATATATCAGATTACACATGGTGGAGATGGGAAAACTGTGGATTTCACTCCTGATTCATTCATCATTTGAGACTTGGAGAGTCGAGAGACCATTGCTATTGGGGTGGTTGATCATTCATCTCGGTTGTACATTGCAGATTTTTCTTTTGATGGTGACATTATTCCTTCGGCTATTGATCACACTTCTAGCATGAACCATGATTTAGAGGACATTTGGTTTCTTGAACTTGAGAGTTCTCACATCAGATCCAATTCTTGAGTCATGCATTTCATCTCCTCCATCTACTATTGTAGTTGATGATGCTTGTGTTGCCACAGTTTTGGTTCCTTGTGATTTAGTGTAGCAAGATATTCATTGTCTTTCAGATTTGATTACTTGTGATGGCTTCTTGATAGGTATTTCAAACTTGTTTGTGGAGTCTCATATTACAAATCTGGGGTACACCATTGATGACATTCATCTTCTCTTTCATGAAGATGCTCCTTTAGTTGTTGCGAGGGAACACTCTGACCCTCTTGTTCATTCTCTACATGATCATTCTTTGCAATTTGGCATGAGTGTGGATACTTTTGGACAAAATTTGGAGGATGCTTCTTTGTCTTTAGAGAGGATATCCTTATCTTTGGATCATGTTCTTGTTGGAATCAAGCAACACTGAGAGGGGGGGTGAATTAGTGTTGTGAAATTTTTAGCTTTATTAATCTGATCATTAAAGTGTTGATAACATTCAACCAAGATAAAGATGCATGCATATAAGAAAAATAACCACAATACCATAACACAAGGATTTTTTTTTTCGTGGAAATCCTATTCGGAAAAAAACCACCGTGGAGGTCAATCCACAATATTGTTTTGAGTATACTTAAAAGAAAAGATTACAAATGGGAATGCACTTGCATTTAGGTGCACTGCCTAGAGCTCACTACTCAAAATCAGAAAGGCTCACTGCCTTACAAAAGTTTGGAATACTTCCAAGGATTTGAAATGATAGAATAGCATCTACAAATGCCTGATTACAGTTCCGGTTAGGCTCAACAATTGAATTCAGGACCTTCTGACTGATTCTACACTTCGCTTTGCTCTGCCTTTATTCACTTCACAAAAATCCTTAATGCATAAGTGAAACTGTGGATAATCACTCTACTGACCTTCTGACATTCGCAACATTCATCAACTCACATCGAACACACACCAAAATGATATAATTGATCTCATATATATATATGCTACCAAGAATTTAATCACTTCAAGTTGGCCTCAATAAAATAATAAATATTCACAAATTGTCGGCTCAAATCATTCATAATAATCAATGCGCATCCACAAGAGTTGGCCATAACATAGTAAGGACCCAAAATAAAATGTATGAACACAAAAATACTTAAACAATAACTCCTTAAATATCCATGATGCACTATATTCATCGAGTCGGCCTTCATACACTGATAAACAAAAAATTGGTTTACCGGACCTTCTATCTTCCACCCAAATTGATATGAGGCACCAAGATTTACAAATAACACATATTATGCATCAAACAATACTCCCTAAGATCCATAACACAAAACATTGATAGGAAATCTTCATATGAATTGAAGAACACAAAACTACCGGATGCTCTGTTTTATCCAAATAGATAACTACTGATCTTCAATCTGTCTACCGGTATGAGTAAATGATGATGTGTAGATCCACTAGCTGACAAGGGTTTCCATCAATGACAACACCTGAAAATATGTGCAATGTCTCTTGCCAACAATCTCCTCCTTTGGCATTGATGGCAACACTTAGTGAAAAATGACTAAGTGTTGGATTAGTACTAACAAAAATACACTGCCAACCAAAACTCCAAAAGGATCTTTATCCATAGCTCAAAACTACAACTCCCCCTTAGATGAATATACATTTTTCACTAATCTATTCTCCCCCTTTGACATTAATGACAAAGATGGGGAATATGCATACAAAACTCCTATAATCAAACAAAAACTTCAAAACTGCATATGTACAAACTTTGTTTCAAATGACTTACACAAACTTGAAAATGTCTACAAATTTTTCCTTTAACAGGTTTAGGCTTGTGTCCCAACACTTCTTGAGGCTTTCCAGAATAGTCATGTGACCACAGAGCAAATAGGATTGCACTTTTGCAAATTCAAGACTCACTGGATCACTAACCGACATAGCATCTTGTGCTTCTTTCAAAGAATTCAACATGGTCTCCATCTTTGGACCAATTAGCCCTCTGAGTTCACCAGCTCTTTCCACAACTCTATCATTCTCATGCTTCAAGCTCTTTATTTTGTCAAGTAAGGATATAACTTGACTTCTTGCTCACCAATAGAAACAGTTAATGAATCAAAAGCATCAGAAATAGCAACTAGCTCCTTTTCATAATCCTTGATCTTCTTCTCATTTTCCTCAGTAAGCGTGGAAAGAGACAAACACAACTTATGAATCTTTCCACCTTCTGATAATGCAGCTTGAACACTTTTCACACAGGTAGTTTGAACATTTTTCACACAGGTAGCTAACAAAGATTTATCATTAGCTATCAATCCTTTCAATCTACTGAAATTTTTGGCATAAAATTCCTTTTGAACTTTAACCAAGGATGACTTCTCAAGTGACTCAAAATGAGTACTTACCAAATTAAAAAGTTTCTTCAGCTCACCGGAGGAGGAACCAGATGGATCTTTAACATGTGTAGGCATTATCTTCTCTAGAATGCCAGTTGCAAGATTCAATAACTCACTGTCCTCAATGTGAGACTTCAAAATTTCTTCACTAGCCTTAACTTGTGCAAATGATGCGACTTTCATTTTTTGGATTGGGGACAAAGTGGACAAATGAATAGGGCATCTCCCAACTCAAAATCAAAATTTTCCTTTTGCTCTTCCAGAAAATTCATCACTGCCTTTGCAGTGTCTCTTGCTTCTATTGTAACTCCCTTAACTTCAACCTTCTCTTCCTCGAGCATTTTTTCCTCAGCCAAATATTTTTTCTTGTCATTTGCAACTTCAACTTCTTCAACTGGTATCTCCTTCTCTTCAACCGACACAATTTTAGGGGCTTCAATCTCCATAGGTTGTTTTGAATAATGTACCTCAGGAGGAATTTGAGTGTCCTCAACTATAATTTCTTCATTAACCGAACCAAATGAAATGTCTTCCACACATTTTTCATCAGAAACATCAATTTTGTTCTTCAATAGAACTTTCTTCAAAATACCTTCAGTTTATTTTTCAACTTCTTCAATTTTACCCAACATAAGCTTGTTTATTCTTTTCTTGCTCTTGAAATCTCTTTTTGCTTCTTTTAGAATTACCTTCATCTCCTCTATAGGCATTGCCAAACATAGATTTGCAAGAACTCGCTATCTCAACTACTTTTCTTCAGTTCTGGCACTAACTCTTCTCATCTCCAAAATGTCATACAATTCCTTAGGAAACTGTGTCATTATCTCAACAAGAGTCATATTAAAATTGTTCAAATATTGTATGGTAGCTTCCTCAAGGACTCTTTGACCAATAGTGTCAAAAGAACCATACACTTCACACAGAGGGTTAATATTTCCATCCTTAATTATACCTCTTTCAACTTCCTCTATTGACATACCAGATTTTTTAGGCTTCATCTTCTTCTTAGCTTTCTCCTCATCACCAGAGGGCTTGACTGTAGTTGTAGCAGGGGTGCTCATATGCTTTATTTCTCTAACTTATTCATCAGACTCTGTCTCTTCATCTTCTAAAATAGATTCATACACTCTTGTGCTCTTATCCTTCTTCCTTTTATCAGAAGCCTTAACTTGAGCTTTTGCAGGGGCAGACTTCTTTGCATGACCAAATAGGGGTGCTAAGCTCCTTGTTGATCTAGTTCGGGTAGAGGATACTACTGGACTAGTAGATTCAATTTTAGCAAGCTCTTTTCCTTTTTCACTTTCAGCTTGTTCTCTTTTCTTCTTGCTTCTTTTATGGCTTCTGCAGGTATGCCCATACTTTCTGTAAAGACTTCCACTTCTTTTCTTACTTTCCAGACAATCATTGGTCTCTTCAATTGCTCATGGAATTGCATGCTTTTCTCTGCATATGTTCCAAACCTTTCTTCAGATGAATCCAAAGGATTATTCAATAGATGTTGAGCATATAGCTCCAAGATTCTCTCCTCAACTTCATATCCCATAGGCATAATCCAAACGGTTCTGGGTTCTGCCACTTCCATCAAGCACTGATGAATATCCACCATAAAACATATTTTATCCTTATACTTCTCCACAATAGAAGTGGGAATTCATTCCCTGGCTTGCATTACGTTTTGAAAGTTCTTGAAATATCCCCAAATTGTAGTTTTCCTAGTTTGAAAATCACCAAGGCTAAATAACATGTCTCTAATCTGAACAACAACAAGCTTGTCGCTTTGCCAGTGCACTTTCCCAACACCCAAAACTTCATCCATGAAATAAAAGAAGACACAACAAAAAATTACCATATTTTAAAGAATTTTTCTTGGCTTTCTTTATCTTACTAAGATTTTCCATCAGCTGACTTCAAAGCAATTCGCACAAATCATACTCTGCATTCTCCTTTACCATTTGATAGGCTACATATATGGTTGTACCAGATACAAAATTTTATCTGCTAGAGTGATATATCTTATATCCAATAATCATTGAAGCAAGTTTCACACCCACATCAATGATGTCATCGATTGTCATTGCTCTTTTATCATATACAAAACCAGTTGCATCAGTGACAGTTTGATTCTTCACAGACTTCAAAATCGACAATCCACCAGAGGAATTAAGACATGTAACAACACTTATAGCTTCTTTTGTAATCTTGAAGGGTTGATTTAACCACATGCATTTTGCATGAACTCGACTCAAGATGTACCAGACCCATTCGCTTTCATCAAACACAAGGAATTTCACAATTTGTGTGAATTTATTCTCTTCTAGGGTTTTTAATTCAGGCTTGATAGAGAGATCTTCCCCAACAATGTGATTGGAATACAAATTTAGCAACTCTGAGCTTCCTAACTCTTCAATATTAGCATGAACATATGCTCTAATATCCTCAATGTGCAAAACACCGTACAAAACAAACAAAAATTCTCCTAAGGGCTCGGTC
This sequence comes from Sequoia sempervirens, assembly GCA_007258455.2. Taxonomy (NCBI): domain Eukaryota; kingdom Viridiplantae; phylum Streptophyta; class Pinopsida; order Cupressales; family Cupressaceae; genus Sequoia; species Sequoia sempervirens. The sequence goes on from VDFB02121148.1 coordinate 15,877, forward strand.
TTAACAAACTTGAAAGGATGCCATTTAAACTTTGGACGGGGTCTATCCTTGACTTCAACTACCAATGGAGTAGCCATTTTTACAAATTCACAAGTTTACAAGTTTTCCCGAAAAAATACCTTTTAGCCGAATTAGGGTTTGAACTTCGAATCGCCTTCACACTTGAATTCTCACCAAATTTCACCAAAGTTCGCTCCAGAGATTTTCAAACTTCTTCTTCTGAAAATGAAAAGTGACAAATGAAGGATAGAAACGAAATTTTATCATTCGCACACCTAACCTTTTTTCGTAATAAATGTTTTTTCTCTATCTCATCTGGATACACTGTTTCCATATACTGTAAAAGATAACTTTTTTGCGAACCTTCAATTCAGCACAAATACTTTCTCCAATTGTTCAACAAAATTAGTAGATCATTAATGCAAATAGTGAACTCATCCAAATTTCGGTGTTGATCACCTGCAGGGGGTTTTGAAAGATTTTCTTGACAATTCCTCCTAGGCTAGAGGCCTTAACCTAATTCTTGGAAAAATTATCGGAAACTGATTCTGGTGGTGGCTCATTTCCTATAATAGAGAGACTCTTTTTTACCCATGTTTTCTTCATCTACTTCCTAATCTGATTAGTAGGAACTTTCCCTTTTCATTTTTCATCCTTCTGCATGTTTCTTCTCTGATTTACTGGACCTCTTCTGCAAAATCTAATAATATGACCAGTTTTATTGCAATTGTAGTACACCACATTTCTTTTTCCAAAATAGTTGTTCCACTGGCTTTCTCTTGATCTGCATTTGTTAGCAATATGGCCAAATCTATTGCATGTTTAACATCTAACATTCCTATAAAGGTTGTTCATCACATTTTTGCATTCATTTGACTTATGACCATACTTGTTACAGTTAAAGCATTGACTAGAGAATGATGGACCATTTGAATTCATTCTACTTCTGCATTGAGCTGCCATATGACCAAATTTATTGCAAAAATAACAGACACCATTGAATTTTTGAGCATTAGGTTTTCTTACTAGATACCTTCCAGTGTTCATCCGATTTCCTTGTCTAAATCTCCTTTGTCCTTTTCTAGATTTGGAACTTTCTCCTTCATATCCAAGACCTTGCTTGTCACCATCAGTCCTTTGAATTTTAATCAGTTCATCAAGCTTGGCTAAGCTAATCTTGAACTTTTCCTTGAATTCATTTGCTATAGCAAGTTCATCTCTGAGATCAACAATGTGCTTTTCAAGTTCTTCCTCATTGTGTTTGGTTTGTTCTAACTCTAGTTCCAACTGAATGAATCCATCTGTAATTCGAATCCATTCTTCAGATTTCTCTTTTAGGGATTGGACAAGCTTTTCTTCATTCTTCTTCCTATCTTCAATTTCCTTAGTCATCCTCATTATGATAGATTCCATTTCATGCTTCTGAATTGCATTATCCCTGGAAATTTTTTCACATTCTTCTATCTTTTCTTTCAGAGTTTGACTCAGTTGTTCATCCACAACGCGTTTACTATCAAGTATGTGCAAGACCATCATGGAAAAACAGGCCCTTAAGTGGCAAAAAATTCAGAAAAATCAGAGTTAGGCAAATTGATGTAAAAATTTGAATAAGTTATCTATATTATTTCAAAAATATGTAAGAATAGAATTTGTAGCAAATTGAATGTAGTTTCTAAACTACGAGGTTTATTTAAAAAACAAAAAATCTATTTGGTGAAAATTTGAAATTTTAATGCAATAGTACTTAAATTTCGGGGAAAAAAATAAAGAAGTAGATTATTACGTTTTGACCACCCTAACCACAATAAAATGATAATATTTTAGATATAAGTAGAGGACTCATGTCCCGATGTGATGCATATTTTTTTGTAATTTTTTTCCAAGTAAATAATTAATTACGAATTTTTTATTACAACTTTTAAAAAATAAAAAAACTTGTATGTCTAACCACCTTAACTTGGTCAAAACTTCATGAAATTCATTTTTTTTTAATCCTCTATTATGCGAAGCATAGAATGTGATGCATGTTTCAAATTCAAAAAATGTGATACCGTTTGAAAGCTATAAATGTTTTTCAATTAGCCTATCAATTAGAACTTTAGTTGTAATTCAAATAGAAAATAAATAATAATCATTTATTAAATTCAAAGTAAAGCATAAGTTATATTGGTGGAAAGCTAAGAATCTCTTTTAAAAACCTTTTTCGTTTGGTCAATTTTGGTTAAAAATAAGTCATCAACCACATATCCTACAAAAACCCATCATATCGCCACTTTTTGGCCCATCATGATCTTGCACATACCCTATCTTTCTGTTTGATCTAATCACATAGTTCCCTTCTCTTCTCCCTGGACTTGTTGATTTTATCTTTCAATGACTCAATGAATCTCTCAACATTCATGAGATTTGCTTGTAATTCCCAAACTTCATCTTTTTCCTGATCAAGATCATCTAGGGCCACCATAAGTTGTTGAAGACTGCTTGAATCCATTAAAACACTTTCCAAGATCTTCCCCAAGCTTTTAAGCTTCTTCCGAGGAACTGTGCTCTGATACCAATTGTTGGAATCAAGCAACACTGAGAGGGGGGGTGAATCAATGTTGTGAAATTTTTAGCTTTATTAATCTGATCATTAAAGTGATAATAAAATTCAACCAAGATAAAGATGCATGCACATAAGAAAAATTCTTGATTATAGTTCCAGTTAGGCTCAACAATCGAATTCAGGACCTTCTGACTGATTTTGCACTTCACTCTGCACTACCTTTATTCACTTCACAAAAATCCTTAATGCACAAGTGAAACTAGGCATAATCACTCTACTGACCTTCTGACATTCACAGAATACATCAATCACATCGAACACACACCAAAATGATATAATCAATCTCATATATATATATCCATTACTAAGAATTTAATCACTTCAAGTCGGCCTCAACAAAATAAGAAATATTCACAAACTGTTGGCTCAAATCATTCGTAATAATCAATGCGCATCCACAAGAGTCAGCCATAACATAGTAAGGACCCAAAGTAAAATGTACAAACACAAAAATACTTAAACAATAACTCCTTAAATATCCACGATGCACTATATTCACCGAGTCAGCCTTCATATACTAATAAACATAAAATTGGTTTACCAGACCTTCTATCTTTCACCCAAATTGATATGAGGCACCAAGATTTACAGACAACACATATTATGCATCAAACAATACTCTCTGAGATCCACAACACAAAATATTGACAAAAAATCTGCATATGAATTGAAGAACACAAAACTACTAGATGCTCTGTTCTACCCAAACATATAACTACTGATCTTCAATCTATCTACCGGTATGAGTAAATGATGACATGCAGATCCACTAGCTGACAAGGGTTTCCATCAATGACAACACCTAAAAATGTGTAGTGTCTCTTTCCAACAATTCTACATTCATCTCTACTAGATTTTGGATTGACATCTTCAGCAGTGTGGCCTAAAATGCCTGTTTGGAGTGTGTCAACTTTCGACATTGACATGGAGACACTTGAGCATGCTTCAAAGAAATCACATATCATCCATCTTCTTGACATCCTATAGACATCCATGGTTTTGTTTCTTCCTAAGGGGAGGAATGTTGTTTGACGAGATTGGATTATCTTCAACATTCAATGTCGAGCTTCTACCATCATTGTAGGAGACTCAACATTGAGGGGTGGATGCATTGTCTCTCTTCTACTTCTCTCTTATGGGGGGGTCTTTTTCCTCACATGGGGTTTTTTCCTTCTTACTCATCATTGAGAACATTTCTTTTTCATATTTCATCTCTTTTGGGGAGGAGTTTTGTCCCACTAAGTTTTCTCTTTTTCTCCGTTTGTGAGAGATTTCATTTGCATATGTACATGGGTACCTAACATGGCCTTGTAGCCAAGACCAATCTTTGTGTCATTTGTATAATAATTTTCTACTCCCTAAGTTGCACTTAAGCGAGGGTGTTGGTGTAAATAAATTCTTGTACCTAGTTAATTCATTACTAGGGGACTTATTTGTTAGAGTAATAAGTTATTATGCTTAATTAATTACATCATATTGATTAATTAATTAAGTCATTTATTCCTCTTTATTACTTAAGCTAAACTTAGGCACATTAATAATTAATTAATTATTAATTATTAAGTGTGCTACCTAGAGTTTCATTGGGGTTTATTGATTTCCTTCATAAGGATTGGTCCACTTTGTAATGTCCGATTCTCTTAATGCATTTTCTTGAGGGGTTTACAAAACATTTTTTTGGTTCTTCATATCTTTTGCATGTGATGATAGGTATCCATCTTTTGTCGCAATTGTTGATCTTCGATTCTAACATGGTATCGAGCTCGGTTTCTTGTTGCTTGTTAAGTACGTCGAAGTGTATAGCCTATTTGGCCAGTTTTGGTGCAAGGGTTTCCACGGACATCTTTCTGCAAAATCACGGGGGTAGCCATTTTTGGGACACAATGTGGGCTCAAATGGGCCGTTGCCATACCGCGTCCGCGGCATCCAAAACCACAAGCGCTTGTCAAATCATCAATTTGGTCGTTGATCGGGGAGGCAATTTTTTGTCTGGGAATATCACGGCTCCGGCCGCATTTGAGCACCTTTTTGAAAATTTTTAAAAAATATAAAAATTGAAATTTTTATGAAATTTGTCGTTGCCGCACAAATCCGCGGCGCCGCCCATTTGCGGCGACACCGATCCCGACCACCGGGTGGCACCCACATCGCGGTCCCCTCCGGACTCATGCGTCGCTGCCCCTCCGCCGACCCTGTGAATCCCTTGCGCTGCCGTCGAGTCATTATGGGATCCAGGAGCTGAGCTCAGCCCCCGCCGGGCACCTTCCAAATAGTAGCGGTCATATGGGGACTAGGGGCTCCGCCCCCAACAACGACCAAACCCTTCCAGCACGAGCCCGCGGTCATATGCAGGACCAAGGGCTGAAAATTTTTTGCAGGGGGGCTGGTTTTTTGCGCCGATGGCCAAATGGCCGTGAAATTTTTTCCAGTGACTCGCTGATGTCAGCATGATGCCATCGGCCGTACGGCACCTCATTGCCCCTCCTAACCCTAGTTTGCCCTAAAAGAGCAATTTTTTTCTTTTGGTCATAACTTAGGCATATGGTATTGAAATCGGGCAAACGAGATATCGCCCGGCTGGTTCCGAGCACTTTCGGTAGTGCTTTATTTATTTTTCAATATTTACTATTTTCCCGCATTTATTTTGTTTTGAGAGTCAGATGTACTCTCCATTTTTCACCTCGTTTAAAAGCGTCGAGAAGGTATTAAGGAGCTCTATGTTGCTGTCCATGCACTTTTTCTGTATCTGTCCCAGGTTTATCAGTTAGTCTAGATTTGGCCCGATGGGTTGTTTGGCGATTACTTGGATATTTTGGCAGTTGGGAGAGTGCATCTTGCATCTTTGCACTTCATTTTCAGTAATACACCATTCAATAATTGTTTGCTGCTTCATAGATTCCAGAGTTGTTCCCGTTTGGAGTTTTCAAGTGTTCCGTGGCATCGGGGTTTTGTTGCTTTATCATGATTCCTTGAGTCAATCGGTGACTCTCATCAGGTTTCGATGGTATATAAGAAGAATATTTCCTTGCTTGCACATATCAAGTTCGATGTTACTCTGAGAGTTCTTCGGTGCCTTTGCGTATGTTTACTCTGGCTATGGGGGTTTTGTCCCAGCGGGTTTTCCTTCTCTTATACATTCTTGCATTTGTAAATGGGTACTGATCGAGGCGTGGATTCTTTGGGATACATCTTTAACTCATGCATCTTATTCTAGTGTATTAGCTTCTAAGTTCATCTGGGGGGTGTTAGAGTAATAAGTTATTATGCTTAATTAATTACATCATATTGATTAATTAATTCACTTATTCCTCTTTATTACTTAAGCTAAACTTAGGCACATTAATAATTAATTAATTATTAATTATTAAGTGTGCACACTAGGGTTTCATTTAGGGTTTATTGATCTCCTTCATAAGGATTGATCACTTTGTAATAATCAATTCTCTTAATGCATTTTTACTGAGAGGTTTACATAACATTTTTTTGGTTCTTCATATCTTTTGCATGTGATAGGTATCCATCTTGCATGCAGGTGATCTTGGATTCTAACATTATTTACATGTTAAGTTTACTTAGGTCCTAGGAATGAATATTTTTAGAAGGTGTTAGTTGTCATTAGTTGTTATCTTATCTTTTGACTTGTAGCACATGTGAACATAGGTAGTTGTGATAAGTTGTCTCATGTCATATGATTAAGATACTTGTCATAATCCTATGAAATCTTATATCTCACCTTGGCTATATAACCAAATGGTCTCTACTGTATTGTACACATTAGATCATTGAATCATAATTGATAAGAATATAGTTTATTCTTGTCATATTCATATTCTCTCTTTGTGATTTCCATTTGGCTTCTAGTTCTTGGGTGGCTATCTCCATAGCCAATTCTAACACTATCTAGTGCAATATTCCACTTTTCTAGGATCTCCTCCCCTTCTGCAATCAAACTTAGAAATTCTTTCACCTCTTCAGCTACTTCTATCAAATTTTACTGACATCATGACAACATGATTCATCTTGTCAACAATATGATGATTGCTAAAACTACCACAAACGATTTTCTAAAACTTTGTTTGCACTTCACTGAGATCAATGAAAGTGCCATCATCATGATGATATTGACAAGGGATCTGTGAAACAAATGTGCTTATGAACTTGAGGACATGAACATCCTTATGTCTATATTCAACCAATTCTTCATATATTTTCTCATAGGTTTTTACTTTGAAGAGGTGTTCTCTCAAAGCAAAAACCTTCTTCTTATGCTCTACTATAATGAGTAAATCATAAGCCATTTTCAAATATGAAATGATGATATCATGCATTGGTTTCACTTCTGCTATACATTGCTCAAACCCCTAAATCCCTTGGAAAAGATCATGGGCGTTATATCTCAATTGGTATATCTCTACAAGTACAAATCTACCCCTAATGATGAATTCCTCTATCCAATCCCACATATGCTTCTCATATATGACCAACTAACTCAATTGATGTTGATCTACCGGTGACTCTAGAATCTATGGAAGCAATAAAGTGGCCTATGAAGTGTCATGAAGGAGATTGGAAACATATTGTCATAGTTGCTAAATCTCAGCCTTCAAGGATACCTTATCTTCTCCATCCTTGAGCACTCATTCCTTTAGATTATCTGCTGCAACCTTGAAGAGATTCACATCAATATGTCAGGTGCTTCTACCAAGATTGGCCTTGACAACCTTGAAGTCATCAATCTCAACCTCATCAATGTTCTTGTCCTTTGGAGGTGTACCAGTCTCAATGATAATATCACCATCAACATTCTTCTTCAGGTGAACTTGCTTCTTTAGTTTCTTTATTGGTGTGTCTTGGTAGACATTATCAAGTTTAGAAAAGTTCAAATGATACATTCAGGATTCTCCTCCTCTTTCCCAAGATGCTCTCAAGCCAAGATGAGGTGTCTTTACTAAATTCTCTGGGAGGCTCGGTTCCAGTTTCATCAATTTCTTCAATTTATGAATCTATATGAATGGGAGAAGGCTTCGGTGATGGAGGAGAAACAAGAGATGAAGGCATTGCTTTAGCTTGTGGTGCTGATTCTCTTGGAATTTCTGATGTATCTGCTGATTGTTCCTACTGAATCCCTATGGGAGACATCACCTTCTTCTTTGAACTCTTCTACATTTTGCTAGTCTTTGTACCTTCTAGAGGAATGCTCATAGCCTTCACTCTTGGTTTTGGATTAGAAGAAGAAGTTAGAGATGATTGGATTGTCGGTGGCTTTGCAATTGGAATAGTCACCATTCATGTCCTTTTACTGCTCAAGAATATTCTACTATTCTTGACAATTCAACTTGTTCTTTCCTCAATTGAGGTGCTCTCTTTGGAAAACCAATTAACCTATGGAAGTGGCTGCCGATCAATTTGATCTTTGGTATACATGGGAAGTAGGACTTCCC
>VDFB02121149.1:0-16517 GCA_007258455.2 Sequoia sempervirens
CCTAAGTATTAAGGGACCTAGATGAGAACCAATTAAGTAATATACTTTATTCACACCAACAACCCCCACCCTACCTTAAGTGCAACTTAGGGAGGAATAAAGGATTGCAAGAATGAAAAGATGGGTCCCAACAAAAAGGCATAGTTAGGTACCCATGTGTAAAAAATATTTCTCACAAATAGAGTTAAGGATAAAAAAATGTAAAGGTAAAAAAAACTTTTGCAAAAGAGAGAAAACAAGAAAATAAACATGCATAGGTGATGGAATAAGGACTTAACATGACCCCCAAGGAATACATCCACCATAAATATACAATAAATATACCTCCATAAGAGAGAAAGAGTGAAACTATAGATCCCACTCACAAATACTTAACTCTTGTGCCAATGGTAAATGCATGAAGATAAATGCTTAAGAATTTCCAAAATTGGAAAGTAACATTTCTCCCCTTGGGAAGAAAAAATTCCAATGGTGTATGTCAAAGAAACTCCAACTCCAAGAAGAGAGATGAAGGAAGAAATATTATGAGATATGCCTTTGAAAACATCTTAATTGTTTGTGTGTTAGAATCAAATGATGTCACAATACAAAGGTGAAACCAATCCAAAAACTTGTGAATACTCATCAAGAACAATCTCCAAATATATTTAGTTGATGTGATAAAATATGTGCTATAAATTTCATCAAAGAGGTGATAGATATCCTCAATTTTTTCTTCCAAATATACAAGATGGGACTCACAAAAAAAATCTATGATGTACTTGCAAAAAAAGGTCATCTCATAAAGCTAAATTTGAAAGAATAGAATGATCCTACTAAACTAAAGTATTGGAATCCATGCCAAATCTGAACTTTGAAGAAGTATGAGGTGGGGGATGGAATGCAAAAGTCTCAAAAACACCAAATTTTAAGTCACCGAACTCCTTAGAAATAAATTCCACATTAAATGCATGAGTATGAGTATTAATCAAAGTAATTGCAATACCATTAGGGAAAAATAATGAAAAGGTGTAAAAGTGAGATGCATGATCAACCATCCTAATAATAATGATTTTTCTACTTTCTAAGTCTCTAATTATCATTTAATTAGGTGTGAACTTAACATTCTTCCCTACTCCACTATGTACTACCAAATAGATGAAAATGAGTATGGTTAATACAGATGGAACACAAAGTAAATAATTGAAAGTACCTTCTCTCATGTACTTCCTACAAACATACATGTATATATATGTTGTTCCCTATCAAGATGTGTGGTAAAGAATAAGGATCAAATGAAGAGAACACATCCTTTGATGGATCTATATGATGTGAAGCTCTAGAATCAAGAAGCTATCTCCTTGACTTAGGAATTGGAGATGCAAAAATTTCCTTTCCCTTCATCTTTTCTACCTGATTTTCCACTCTAGCTATTCTTGACTATGTAGATATTGATGATGTAGAAGAAGACGATGAACTAGATGACATTATTCATTTTTTTTTATATTACTTTTAAAGAATGTGCTTCAAATAATTTATCTATTTTTTGTAGCAACCTTGTTCATCATGCCCGATTATTTTATAATATGAGAATATGTGGGTTTCTCATTCTTACTTGTGTATCCTCTTTAGAAGAGGTGGAAGGATCATTAGATTCTATCTTATATTTTGGTTTCTTCTTGCATTTTAATTTGGGAAACTTGGGATACCTTTACCTAACTCTTGGGAATTAAATGTAATTGGAAAATTTTATCTTGCTCTCTATTCAAATAATCACAAAATATATCAAAAGAAGACATATTAAATGTATAGGAGTTAATGGTGAACTCCCAACACCCCAGGATCAACTATCAAACTAAAATATATTCCATAAGAGAGAAACGATAAGAATATATTACTTTGATTAAGGATGCAAGATTGCAAGATTGAATATGAATATACATATGGTCCCTTGTTTATGAAGGCAAGGTTGTGAGATAGGATTAGAAAAGATCTTGATATGTGTCTTAATCATGTACAATGAGACAACTGCCTCAACAACATTAAATGACCCAAATAACCAATATTAAATAAAAGTCAAATAGATAAGATATGAAAAGATCTTATCTAGACAACTAAGACTTCTAGAAAGACACCTAGGACCTAAGTATACTTAACATGTAAATAGGACCTATTAGTGAACTAGATAGGTAAAATTCCTATTTAAACCAACACCCCCCTTAAGTGAGACATAGGGAGTAAATTATTATGCAAAAGATGCAAAGATGGGCCCTAACCATTAAGCCATGTTTGGATCCCTTGCACAAAATAAATTTCTCACAAAAAAAGAGGAGAAAACCTAGTGGGGCAAAACTCCTCTCCAAAAGAGAGAAAAGAGACAATCAATTTCCCCTCCATAGAAAGGAAAGAAGAGAGACCATGAAGCCCCCAAATAATGACATAACTTACTATAAAGAAAAATTAGAAGCACATTGGTGGAGTAACATTGGAACTTTAATCCAAACAACAAAGAACAAGATGAGTTTGATGCTAGAAACACTAGAAGCTCTCAATTGTTTGAGCAACTCTAGAATCATGACAAAGTAACAATTTTCCTAATGCCAAGGAAAACTAGAAAACTCTTGATATGGAGAAACCCTAGAATCTAATTGAAGAAAAATGAGATAGATACTGTGAATAAGATCCTAATACCTGCAAAACACAACAAACAAACATATTAGAAGATTGAAATGCAAGTTAAGACCAAGATTCCCCATAAAATCCATTTAACTATGCTCAAAATAGGAATAAAACAAGAACACAATGAAAGAAGATGAAAAACAAACTAAATCCTATTAAGAACATGCAAACTCTTGATCTTATGGGGGAGTTGGTGCCAATTTGATGTGGAAATTGGCCCTTTCCCAACTCCTATGCAAGCTTTGTTGATTGATGATGAAGAGTGATCCACTTTGATGAAGATTGATGAAAGATCCAAGCCAAAAATCTGCATAACCTAGCTAAGAACTCAATGGTGATGGATAGAATTTGCTAATGATTTGAGCATAGTAAGTTTACTCAAATTGTGGATGATCAAATGAGGATATGAGCTCTTTATTTATAGAATTCCAAGATGGATGAATGCCCAAATTTGAGCAATGTGGGACTAACATTCATCTAATGGCATGATGCCACTTGTCAAGCTATGAATGGGTGAAGGATGTGCAAGATTTGGGGATTGTGCCAATAAATGCATAATTTTGAATTTCAAATTTGTTGAAATGACATGCAAGAGGGAAGGGAAAATGCAATAAATGCCACTTGGCTCAAGGAAAGGACATGTAAGATGAATTTATTGCCTTGTTGGATGTACATGTTGACTTGGAATTTTTGAATTCAAATTGAGAGAATATTCAAAAAGATGCCTTGTGAGGAAAATGGAGATTTAATAAATGAATTAAATCTATTTTCATGTGCAACTTGCATTATCTAGAGGATGGGACATGATAAGAGATTAAATTAATCAAGGGTCAATTAATTTAATAGGAGATTAGATGATGTGACCTATTTGACTCAAATTTATGGTTTATTTAAATCAAATAAGAGGAATATGATGGGAGAATAATTAAATAAGGATTTTGATTTATTTAATTAAAAGAGATAGTGTTAGATTAAATCAAATAATGTTTAATTTATTTAATTTAATGGATAGACTTTAGAGATTTAATCAAATAAAATTGATTATTTAATTAAATAGGGATAACTAGATCAGATGTGATTGATTTAATTAACAAAAGAGAGATTAATTAAATAAGCTGGTTTATTTAATTAAGGGAGGGATGATGAATTTAATCGGATAAGGAGATTTGATTAAATGGTTAGGCGAGGGATGATTGAGGATGAAGCGATGTTAGTAGTCGAGGATCAGTGTGATATCAATGCATATTTTTCGATGTCTATAGATACAATATCTACACTAATATGAAATACAAAGATAAAAAACACCTTCCTAAGTGACAATATGTCTGAGTGATCAACCAAAATGCAAATATGCACAAATCTAAATAAAAATACATGGGGTTGAATCTTAAAAGGTGCATGTATGGCTTGATAGAGATCCTCAATACCTTTCCAACGTCGCAAAAATTGCAAAAATCAAAGATCATGGAAAAATTTAACGAGCTTGAGAGCCAAAAAATAAATTTGACTTCAAACATAAAATATAGGTGCCAAATAGCAAAATATGAAAAAATTACCTTCACCACTACAAAGTACGCAAAGCCATTTTTATGATGATATCTCATTTTCAAAATTTTGACACCATGATGAAAAGTTATGGCCATTTAAAATTTTTTCCCAATTTGAGAATTAGGGGCCCAAAAATATGCCCATAGGATCGTTGGCGTAGATTGTGGTTTAAAAAAATGACCCCGCCACCTAGTGGTGGTAGCACCGCTAGGATGAGTAGTAGGGAGGGCAACATGCCATATGCTGCACCACCAAAGGCTTAGCCTCCCATAAACATGGTGACCATGGGCTATAAATCCTAATGGTCAGGTGCTTAACTAGAAATCAATATCACCAGTTAAATTAGCAAAAAATTTAAAAGCAAAATTTTTAATAATATAAAATGTGACTTTCATACCACTTTGTCAGTGACTAAAATGACAACTGAAAACCAATAAATACCAAGTACAATGATCGAATATGGTGAGGAATCTATAGAGAATATTTCACTTGATGGTACCAACAACTACATACTATACAATTTGATAACTTCATACTATACGACCGTGCATAGGTCCATATGGTCATATGGATATGTTGACAAGACAATTTTTTTTCCTATTACACCCAAGAAAAATTGCACAAATTTTATATTTGATAGTCAATCCTTAGGTTTTTGATCCTTTTGGACATGATGGTGGGGTCATATTTGGCCCGAAGTGCTATAAAAATTTAGCTACCTCTTAGATCTAGAAACTTTCACCCTATTTGAAACCCTTGTAGATATGTCAAAACATAATAAAATTTGATGAAACAAAAGAAAAAATTGATTTTATTTGATGCCCAAGATTCAACTGTAAGGTCCTTGAAACCCAAAATCACACCCAACAAAATATTCAAGCCAAAATAGTTCCCTCATATCTAGGTAGGAGTATGCAGCACTAGAGCTTTGATACCATGTAGGAGTTAAGAGTGAACTCCCAACACCCTATGATTAGCTTCCAAACTAAAATATCTTCCACAAGAGAGTAATGGAAATAATATACTGCTATGATTAAGGATACAAAATTGGAAATTTTAATATGAAATGTACATATGATTCCTTGCTTATAAAGGAAAGGTTATGAGATAGGATTAGACAAGATCTTGACATGTGTCTTAATCATATACAATGAGACAACTACCTCAACAATATTAAATGAACTAGGTAACTAATATTAAATAAAATTCAAATAGATAAGATATGATAAGATATTATAGAGACAACTAAGATTTCTAGAAAGACAATTAGGACCTAAGTAAACTTAATATGTACATAACACATATTAGTTAATTAGATAGGCAATATACATATTTAGATGAACAAAATGGACCACCTAGGGCATCCATAGTGAAATAAAAGGTAGAATAAAAGATAAAATCAAGAATATAGATTACTTATTAGATTTATCTTGCCTGCAACCATCCAATTGAGATCTCAAAGATTTGAACTTAACAAAATTATATTCAATGTAAGGAAATGTATCAAGAGAAAATTTTGTCTCTATTTTTAAAGCATAAAATTGACTAACTACACCAATGATATTTGAATGTATCCCATGCTACTTAGGTGTTGTAAAATACTTAATATGAAGCAACATGCTATTAGAAATGTGTAAAGTAATTAAACCTATAGTATCATCAAGCTTGTTCTTGTAATATAATATCTCATATTCCCTACTAAAATCATGTTGAGTATCACCCAAGGTAGACAATAAACTCTTAGATATGATTAATAGTCGCATCTTTATTTTTTATGTATGATAATTATGAGGAGTGAGGATCTCAAGTGAATTAGAATATTCCATTAGAGAAATAAACACACATAGATAAAATAGACACTACATGGAAATAATCTACCTTAGAACCTTCCAAATATGAATAAGTACTTAAAATGAAGTCCTTCTAAGAAAAATCAACTTTCAATTTCAATAATTCTTCTTAGAAATGAGCTAAAGGATCAAAATTTTGATATCCAAGAAAAATATAGAAAATAACATATAGATAGATGTGTAGTGCTTAGAAAGACCATTGTAATGCATATAATAACTCTAAAATTTAATACATGCACACAATATAAGGCTTGCAAAAAAAAAACAAATTTGGGCTTCAAACTCAAATATTAAAAAAATTGTAATAAAATTTGAAAAAAAAATACTTATACCAATAAGAAGAGCTCATAACCAACTTTATAATGCCTATAATAACATGAAAAACTTATAACTTGGTGAAAAATTATTCCTCCCAAAAAATATCTCCCTTAGGCAAGTGAAATGGGGCCATTGCACATTATTTGGGTGATGAGATAGTGATGCAACCAACTTGGGTGGAATTGGGGTGTCAAATCATAACCACAACATCTACTTTGAGTGTTGTAGAGTTAGGGTTAACGGTTGATGATGAATTAACAACTGAGCGAAAAACCCTAGTGGTGAGTTATTGTCTATAGTGATGGAATTGGTTGCACTTCATGTTGGGGTTGAGATCCTATAGGCTAGAGGATACCATGGTCTATTTATCATGTGTCCAAGGGATATAAATAAATGTTATGGATGATAAAGTATCATATAAAAAAATGGAATTGTACTATTGATGCAAGTCAACATAGACTAACACACATATACCTGCTACATATAATATGCCACCAAATTTTATGATGTCTATAGCATAATGCAAAGTATAGAGTATATAGATCTATACAAATGTATATATTTACACAATAAAAAATTATACAATTCCTCAAAAAATGGTTGTTTTTTTGATTTCAAAATCTATCAAGTTTTATATTGATTTATAATTTTTGGGCCTTTTGGACTTAATGGTGAGGTTCATTTTGCTCCAATATATACCCAAGAAAAGTTCCTATAAAAAACTCTCGAATTGAGAAGGGGCTTTGTCATGGTCCCTTTTTATATAATCTATGTTATGGACCCAAATTCCTAATTCCTAGCTCTCATGATTTCTATGATCCCATCTTATATGTAGATTCTTCCCCTTCATTTCCCAAATGCTGACCTAACGCAAAATAAATCTCATGATTCTATTTAAGTGGTTAGAGTGGTAGAGTTACTTGGGTGGGTATGCCTCCCTTATCAAGTCCACTTTTCTGTCTATCTTTATCAAGATATTATAATTCCCTCTATGTTTTTTCCTTCTTACTATCCCTCTCTTCCACTATTCTCCTTATCAAAAAATTAGATTTTTGCATGCAACCATTGCTCCTCACCAACCTTGACCACTAAACATAAACATTATTTCCATTTTTCATTACTTCTCTCCACCTACCACCCTGCATGTTAAGAATACCATTAGTTCATATAAAATTTATTCAACTACACATGGGATTCCATTTGGCATTATAATTCATCCCAATAACATTGAAAGTGAATCACGTGGACATCTAGCGATGCACACTAGAATGGAGCCAACAATTGCTAGATAGAGTTGCAATCCTAAAGGGGATCCTTACCATAATTTCTAAGAATAAATAGTCTTAGGTTGTAAGGGAACCTCATCCAAACATTCTAAGATTTTTTTTATATTGGAAGACACCATGGTTAGATTGAGGAAAAAGAAAACAATGATCTATGGGTACGAGAATCCATTCATATGTACTAAACTTAGGATGTAGACCATTGTGTAAATTTTGATGTTCTCCATAGAAATTTTAAGATTGAAAAGATGGATTAACGATATATATTTGTATAAACCAAGTAAAACCTAACCTAAAATTATCCTGAAAACTTGTTTTTCAAGTGTCTAGATCTGTGAATGAAAAACCCACATATCTATGGAGGTCAAGGGATAAAAACCTATAGATTTCATGTTAGAAGACAAAACCCCTTTAGTTGGCAAGGCATACTTACCCAAATCCCACATTCAATATTTAATGGTGGTTAGAATCAACAATAAGGAGTCTAAATGACACTTAGAGCTATCATGGATGTAAGATTTTGTATTTCAATTTTCCTTGAATGTGATAATATAATATTGTAATATTTTATAGTTAATTTTCCTTTAATGAATTATCTATGATCTAAATCTTATGTAAACATTATCCCCTTTGTTTTATGTGGCTGCATATGGTCACATGTTATTTAGAAAAGACTATATTTCTACCTTGTACATATGTAATAGTAGTGCTGTATAAAGTTGTCCTAACCATTTAAACAATGCAAGTATTATTGTTTAAGCTATCGAGGAACTCATATTTTTCATGTGTTAGGTAGATTCAATTACGTTTTTTTTCTTTTACGGATTAAATAAAGAAGTATGAAGCATATTTAGAGGTGTATTATATTGTTGAGCAAATATTAATATAATATAGGGTTTTTTAAGGTTGTATTATTATAGATAAAATTTGATATGATTTTAGGATTTGAATGGTTCCTATTTAAATATTTTCAAGTCAATTAAAATTATTTTCCCTAATTCTAGCATGGCACATTATAGTGGTATCAAAGTTGAATTTCTTATTAGCTTTTGAATTGTGGGATCCTAAAGTTGTGAATGTATGGTGGAACAAGCTCTTTGAAAGATCTAATGGTATGCAAAAAATATGATGATGATTGCAAATAGAGAACAATGGTTGGGTTAGTTGATAGACCTCTTAAACCCACTTTCCTTAGGAAGAAGAAGAATATTTTTTACTATTTTTGATATATATATATATATCAACATAGATTTGGGAAATAATATATTTTCTACATTATATATATATCTGCAATATAGGGGGATTCATTACTCACGAGTTCTCTTCATTCAGAGAGCCTCATAGGGAAAAATTCCCTATACTACCTCAATGGAACAATGATGAGAGTTTCAGAATCCGAAAGAGCAGGTCACAAATATTTTCTGGACAAACTATCAAGCTCTTAGCCAAAGGACTACAGTGCAGAATATAGACGATAGTGTCTTTGGCATCCTAGAGGCGTGTTGGCATCTCGTAGCGACCAGAAAGTGAGAATGTCTCAGAAAATGGCTAAGTGATGACTTACACTCTGATTACTAAGAACCTCTAGAATGAAAGAAAGCAACATGAAGTAATAAGATTGAAATGGAATAGAGAGGATAAGGAGAAGAAAGGAAATACTTACGATCATGCGAATGATGAAGCTTCTAGCTCATGAGTGTCTTCAATACCTGCACACAAGAGGGAGAGAGAAATTTTTGGGTGGATATATAGGGGCTTGCCTCAATCAGACCCCATTTTGGTGTTCCCACCTCCACAGACAACCAAATAGATGGAGAGAAAAGTAGAAATGAAGTAAAAAGCACTTAAAGCACTATAAAACAATGTTATGCTACTCAACCAAGTAATAGAGGAGAGGAGTGAAAGCTTACCACCTCCACCAAGAGCGCTCAAGGATAATGGGGGAGAAAATGAGAGGAACTCAAGCCTCTGCTGTAATGGTTTTTTTTCCACACTTGCTCTACTGAAGTGGTGGAATGTTGATGTTGCTGCTGTGAAGTGTAAAGTGTTTTGCTAGAATGATTAGAGTTGTCAAGAGTGAGTTCAATGCTTGGAAGAGGATTGAAAAAGATTTTGGATGAATTCTAGAAGTGGTGAAGAGATGAAATGCTTGTTGAAGGAGTGAATTTGAAGGGGAGATGAAGAAAATGGCCATATTCGGGTCGGTCGGTCGAGGAGGGCATTACAAATTGACCCCCAATGGGAAGTGTAACACCTCTGCAGGCTCTAGATGTGGGAATCTGTCAAGGATGTAAGCGCGCCACGTAAACATCTACGCACTACGCAGGTGTCCTCGACAGAAATGCCTCCACTGATGCTCAAAACAGGAGCCAAGTGTGATGCGAGCAGTGGGATTAGGTAGAATTAAGCCTTTGAACTTGGTTTTCTAAGGTGGATAAAGGAAAAAAGAGGATTTGCACATGGGGTGAAAATTCACTCTTATTTATTTTTGCCCCACTTTAGTGAGCACTAACACTGATGAATGCTCGGTAAAGTAGATCAAGAAAGAGTAGGTTTAGAAATGTGTACCTGAACCGTCGAGGATACAGATTGCGATCTGGCGAACCTGAGAGTGCAGGATCACAAGAGGACTTAGTGGTTCCACAAAACTATGAAGCTGAAGAAAGTGCATATACTCAGGATGAAGAAAATGTAGATATTTGATTTGGTATATACAAGAGATAAGAGAGATGAAAAAAATGCATGGTGAAAGAAAAATTCACTCAGGAGTAGAACCCGCACCACCAAGTAGGAGTGATAAAAGCAAACCCCGCTTGAGGAGGGGAACCTGTATCACAAAGGAGGTGATAAAAGAAAACCCTGCTCAAGGAGGAGAACCTGTATCACAAAAGAGGTGATAAAAGAAAATATCGCTCAAGGAGGAGAACTTGTATCACTGAGTAAAGATGATAAAAGCATGTGGTGAAGAAAAAACCCACTTAGGGTAGAACCGCACCGCAAAAGAGGGGATAAGCAAACCCAGTTCGAGAGGAGAACCCATATCACCAAAAGTGCGTGATGAAGAAAAACAGCTCATAGGTAGAACCCTTTTCACAAAGTGATAAACAAACCACCAACTTTCGAGGAGAACCCCGTATCATAAGTAACCCAAGGCTGCTTGACAAGATTGTAACCACTAGGTGCTTTAGTCATAGGTTTGGGAGCTAGAGGAAGACTAGATTGTTTATTCATTATATTCTCATAAGTATGGGCTAGCGCTCTATTAGAGGGAACCATAGAGAGATTAGGAGAGTCATTATCAAATGAAATACCATCGATAGAAAAAATCCTTTTAGAAGAAGGACTAGCTGGAGTCACATAAATAATCGGTATCTTAAGCCTTTGAGGGGCAGTAGAGACATCGATTACATTTACAACATCATCACAACTAGTAGAATAATTATTTGAATACATATTCTCAACATCAATTCAAACATGATCAGATGTGGAATAATTATTTGAAGGGACATTCTCGACATCGATCCAACACAAATCAGATGTGGAAGGAGGTTCATTTTATAATGCAACCTCTCTAAGAGAGAGTGCATCAGAATAGATAAGAAGTTCATCATTCAAAAATGCAATGTCTCTAGAAGAGAGTGCATTGGAAGGTATAAGAGATTCATCATTCATGAAAGAATCATCTCCAAAAGAGAGTGCATTGGAATGAATGGAAGGTTCACTACTCACTAATGCATCATCTCTAGAAGAGATTGCATCAAGACAAAGATGAGATTCACTATTCACTAATGCATCATCTCTAGAAGAGAGTGCATTGGAATAGAGAAGAGATTTATCATTCACAAATGCATCATCCCTAGAAGAGAGTGAATTGGAATGAGGGGAAGATTCATCATTCACAAATGCATCATCTCCAAAAGAGAGAGCATTGAAATGAATAGAAGGTAGAGTAATACTAAGGAAAGTATCAATGATTTCATCTTCTTGCAACAAAATATCCTCTAAAGCAAGAGGAAATTTGTGAGAAGGATCAAAGATACTGAGTGACATGGGTAAAGCCAAGTCACCATTGCATGCATGAAATGGAATATCATTAAAATTTTAAACAAGATTAGATACTGAACTAGTAAAAGAAGATATTAATTTCATTACGATTTTTTTGATATTTTCTATGTTCTACTAATTCATTCTTTCAGAGGTCTCCAGAGTGAAATTTGAGGTTGGAACTTGCGTCAGTCCCTAAAATTCAATTGCCAAAGGCACTAGTATTTTAGGAACTAAACAAGTTATCTAGGAGACCTTTCCAATGGTGCAAACGGTTCTGAATTCCGAGCATCGAATCAAAAGTTATGACCCCACCAAGTAGGGGTAAATAAATTTCTAGTGTTTCGAAGAAAATTGTTCTTCACGTCAGGTTCACCAAAATGTAATATAGGTGGATTCACTACTCATGAGTTCTCTTCATTTAGAGAGCCTCACGGGGTGAACTTCCCTATACTACCTCAATGGAATAGCGGCGAGAGTTTCAGAATTCGAAAGAGCAGGTCACAGAGATTTTCTGTATAGACTATCAAGCTCTCGGCCAAAGGATGACAATGCAAAATATGGACAACAGTAGTGCTAATCAGAGGTCTTATTTGGTGTCTCGTAGGGACAGCAAGAATGTCTTAGAAAATGGCTAAGTGATGACTTACTCGATAACTGAGAACTTCTAGAATGCAAGAAAGGAACAAGAAGTAATAAGATTGAAATGGAATAGAGACAATAAGGAGAAGAGAGGAAATACTTATGACCATGTGAGTGATGAAGCTTCTAGCTCGTGGGTGTCTTCAATACCTGCACACAAGAGGGAGAGAGAAATTGTTGGGTGGCTATATAGGGGCCTGCCTTAGTCAAACCCTGTTTTGTTGTTCCCACCTCCATGGATAGCTAGATAGATAGATAGAAATTTGTAAATGAAGTAAAGAGCACTTAAAGCACTAAAAAATAGTGTTATGCTACTCAACCAAGTAATAGAGGAGAGGAGTGAAAGCTTACCACCTCCACCAAGAGTGCTCAAGGCTAATGGGGGAGAAAATGAGAGGAACTCAAGCCTCTGTTGCAATAGTTTTTTGTTCCACACTTGCTCTACTAAAGTGGTGGAGTGTTGATGTTGCTGTTGTGAAGTGTAAGTGTTTTGCCTAGAATGCTTAAGTTGTCAAGTGAGCTCAATGCTTGGAAGAAGTTGAAGAATATTGTGGATGAAGTCCAAATGGTGAAGAGATGAAATGCTTATTGAGTGAATTTGAAGAGATGAAGAAAATGACTATATTCGAGGGCTCGTTGTAGGAAGAACAAGTGACCCCGATGGGAAGTGTAATTGTTAGGATTTAGGTGTCATCAACCTTGTAAATCCTTTATTTTTATTATTCTCCTAAAGTGTTTTGTACATTTACCCATAAGAGGTGAAACTGTTTGACCAATAGTGGTGAAAGAGACTATGTAAATGTAGTGTTACCATTACCGTTTATCCTTATGGAAAAGGACAAATTAGCTAGGTGTCCCACCTTGGAATCTTCTAAAATAAGGTTGTGGGTCAAAATAGGGTGTTGTAGAGCATCTATGACATGCATAAGTTGTCATAAGATGTAGCGATATAATGATTCCCTATATTGAATATACTTTATTTTTAGACCTAAGCGCCCACATGCATAAAGATGCCTTATGGGTATGGAGCATATGAAAGCTATTTTTTGGTATTTTGACCATTTCAAGAGGAGGGGCGTGGGTTTTCTAGGTGGTATGGCTGCCTATTGTTTGGTGAAACCATGGTGGTTTCATCCTCACAAATCTCTATAAATTGGGGCCTTGAGCTGAGTGTTATTAGATTGAGTTTTGCGAGGTAACGAGTGCTGCTTTAGTTCTGAGATGATAAGAGAAGTCTATTTCTACATCTAATATTGAAGATTATCAGTAATATACTTGCCTCTCTTTTGGTGGTGGAGTTTTTTCCCTTCAGGGTTTCTCCACGTAAATCTGTTGTTGCATGTGTTATATTGTTCTATCTCTCTCATTCTTTCTTCACACTAAGGCTAAGGTTAATCTATATAATATTTCAATTTGCATTCACACACATTTTAAGTTGATTACAGCTTTCTTCACCTTGTTTTCAATAGTAATGCCTCTGTAGGCTCTAGACATGAGAATCTGTCAGGGATGTAAGCGTGCCACGTGGACATCTGCGTGTTGCACGGGCATCCTCAATGGAAATGCCTCCACTGATGCTCAAAACAGGCACCAAGTGTGATGTGAGCAGCGGGCTTAGGTAGAATTAAGCCTTTGAACTTGGTTTTCTAAGGTGGATAAAAGAAAAAAGGGGATTTGCACATGGGGTGCAAATTCACTCATATATAATATCAACAGAGATTTGGGAAATAATATATTTTCTACATTTCAAGGTATTAATGAAGTCATTAGTATAATACAATATTAAGTGGGTTGATATTACCAAAATCTACTAGAATATTTGAGTGTGGCTTTATCATTTAAAAAATATTTAGAATCCTCTTTCCCAAATAGCTATAAGTGGATAATTAGAACAAGAGGTACAACCAGGTAATAGAATCAACACAAAAGGATCAAGGATGTAGAAGAAAGTTTGCAACCATAGAGTATGCAAAAATAAATTTCTAGCAAAAACATGATAGGATGATGGAAAGTCAAAGGTGGTTAAGAACTTGGAGATTAGTATGGAAAATAAAAAAAATTGTATAGGAAGAATAATAGTTAAAATCAAAGCCCCAACATACCATAAAGTACACTAAAATATTAGATAAGTTAGTAAATAGAAATATATTTCATTGTAAGGCACCTCCTTGTCATGATTCAAAGAAGATATTTCATGTTGTAATGAAGGAAGATGATTCCAAAAAATGAGCTTAGAATAAGTAAATTTTTCTTCTTATACAAAGAATCTTGGGAAACAAGCCATTGATGTTGAAGTAAAAAAGAGGTGGAGCTAGATGATGAATTAGATAAGTTTGATAAAGATACTAAAGTAATGGTGAATGTAGTGAACCCTACACTTGATGAGGAAGATAAAGAAGAGATATTGGAGATAGGGGTTCAAATAATTATAGAGGAGAAAAATAAATACTTGAATTCCTTATATGAGATTGCAACAAATTTGTTCCAAGAACTAGAAAGGGTAAGCTACACAAATATTGGTAAATAGTATCTAAATCCTTTATATGAATAAAAAATTAGGATAATTGAACATGCATTAGAGGATAATAAAATTTTCAAATATGTGAAAGGACTTGGAGATGTTAGAAGAATATCACATGCAAATGGAAGGTATAAAATCTAACACAAGAAAGGATATATTTTTTAATTTTGATGGTGTATACTAGAAAATTATATATCTTAATAAAGTAAAGAAGAAAACAACACTTGTTGTATATACAAGTGAGAAAATTGTTTCTTTTCAGTCCACACACATCAATAATCCAGCATTTACTAAGTTGTAGGATATTTGTGAAAAAGAAAGTGAGATTTTTTTTGAGTCCTTAGGTTGAAGGTGTTGATTTAACATAACATTACGAGTTTGATACCTTGCATAATTAGGCTGAAAAATGTGTATTTAGAAGTAATCTATCTAATGCTAGTTATGAAATCTAGAGTCATAACAACGTTTGTGATGATAAATTTTTTTGCTTAAACAAAGGAGGTAAGAACTCTATTTGTGTTCATGTTAGCAGAGATCTATTGCCTAATTCTATACCATGGATAAATTTTTATCATCATGAGAGCTATTAAAAAGAAAAATAAATTCAATTGTGTCCTTCTATAGGAGTATGGAATCCGAGAGGGTTAATTAAACATATGAAGGTTGAGATTCTTGATGGGTATAATATTATTGCTACTAATTTAAATCCAATGGGTGCCCTAGATTAATCTTACATCCATAGAAGAATAAATGGTGCTTGGATTTATCTCTAATCCACCATTGGGAATAGTCATAGGAAGAAGGAATTATTACAAGGGGAAAGTTGTTTTGACAACAAGTAGGGTGTTGGAGGACATGCATACTGATTTATTTTATGGAAAGCCACATAACCTTTATTATGGTATTCAAATGTTTCTAAAAATGAATAATATGGTATTCAATAAGTAGTCCCTAGGATCACTATTAGATAAAGGATTTCAATACACCTTATAATTACTTCATGTAAATCTACCATTAAATAATTGTTTGTAGGGAGTATGTGTAAATTTCAAATGCTTCGTGTGTCACATGGAATTCTTTCCCATACCTTTCAATTTGATTAATGCTCTACCTCCTTTCCAAATAAAATAAAATCAAGTATCCAACTTGTTTGAATGAGACAATTTTTTTGATGATTTTATGACATGTTTATATGTAAGAAGATAGAGGAGGATTAGATGACATATCTAATTTATTAATTAATATTGAATAATATGTTATTTGATATAATATATTGAATTATATAATTATTCTAAAATACATTATTCATTTAGTATTATTCTAATCTAATTTTATTTCAAATTTACTTCCTCACATCCTTGCAAAATCGTCCCAACCATGTAGATAAAATTTTGCGAGCCAAAAAAATGATAATATTAAAATATATTTTAGTCAACAAAATTCTATGATCTAACAAATAGATATGACAACAATTATAAATCTCTCAACATTACAATTAGATCATATTCTCAATAACAAAACCTTTTACTATTATTAACTAATATTGAATAATATATTATTTGTTCTAATATATTTAATTTATATAATTATTCTAAAATATATTTTTTATTGACTATATTCTAATCTAATTTGATTTAAACTTTATTTCTCTAC
>VDFB02121150.1:0-22409 GCA_007258455.2 Sequoia sempervirens
GACGCAGTTATAACTTTATGTAACCGACATGAACAATCAACTACTTTTTAAACTTTGTCAACCTTTGTCACACGTCATTGAAGACATTCGACAAGAAAACTAAACAGTAGAAACTGCAATTACAGATGGCGGTCTGGTGAACAGAGAATATATTGAATGCTTACCAAACCAGTGCAAGTGAAGCTTTCATTCATTTAAATAATCTAATTTAATATCCTCTATTCTTGTGGACAATGGGGCCGTACTAAGTTTACTTTTCTTTGGCGACTTTTCAAATTGCAGTGAGCACGAGGATAATAAATAGGATCCAGACAGCCAAGCAGAAAATCGAGTGAAGAATGAGAGAAAAATGCTTTGTGACCGATTCATTTCATCTTTCATGATTTTGGTTTTCCTTGGGAACATTTCAATTGCCAGTGCTACAACTTCAAAATAGTAAATGGGATATAGACTGCCAACTACCGTTAGTGAAGAAATAAAGGAAAATAGAGGGAAATAGTCAAAAATAGTGTAATTCAGATCGGTAAGTTAATTATCTTCTCAATCTAGTGGAAGAATTAAGTGGCGATTTCAATTTCATGAGTTTTATTTTCTTTGGTTACATTTTACATGGTAGTGACAGCTTCACAATAATAAATAAGAATCAGACTGCCAACTATCAAGGTTGGATGGTTTGGTGAAACCGATAAAGATACTAAGCGCTTGCACCTCAACAAGGCGCAATGGTTACGCTGATAGGAGGGTATACTATGGCAGTGTATTCGAAGGGTAGAGAGGGGGAGAATGCATGGGGAAAGTGCAATTTGGTTTTTGCAAGAGCAATTATTCATAGCAAATGTGAATGGGTGATGGGATGCAAGTAGAGTTGAATATGAACACGTTGTTTGAAGATGCAAGTAGAGTTGAATATGCCAAGTGGATGAACAACACAATATATTATCTTAAATGGTAGAAGGGTTGCAACATTACAGCTCAACTGGACTAAGTACAGTTATTGGTAGTTCATGATATACAAAATTTGTGCTATGAAAAGTCAAAATACTGATGAGCAATTTTGTACTAAAACTTTTTTGAACAAAATATAGTACAATTGTTGGTGTTTGATGGTGAGGGGCTATGATATATGCCATTTGTCTTCAAGGCCTGCAAAGCAAAAGCAATGGAATGGTTAGGTGCAAACATTATCTGTTGACATGTACAATGATTGCTTCATGTTCAATTTATCATAACACTATTAATGGGAACTATTTTTTTTTGCCAATAAAATAACAAAATTACCCAAAGGACATGAACATGTTGAGGCCATTGATGACATCAATGCCTTTGAGTGGAATGTATGCATGAGGCTTGATCTCTTGTTATTGTAGATGATTTTGTCATGGGCTATAGCAGATGTCTGCAAAAGGGAAATTTGTAAAAGAGGAATTGATGATATAACAATAAATAGGAGAGATGTGAGGGAGAAAGAGATAAGAGTTGTGTACCTTGACTTCTTAGAGACAATTGTTGTAATCGAGCTTCCTCTTATTTTCTCATAATTGTGTATGGGTGGTTATGCATTTTTGAGTATCTCTCAAAGGAGAACAATGGATGAATACGAAGGTTGTTCAACAATTTCACTCTGGATATAGCTGTAAATGTTAGTCCTTGTCGTTCTATTTTTCCAATGTCGATAGTTGCTCTGGCCAACGTCATGCCTTGGGATTTGTGTATGGTAATAGCCCATGCCATTGTGAGCGGAATTTTCCTACGGTTGTCCAATGATATAGGTATTATTAGTATACTTTTGGGGTTATTTTCATTCCATGGTGGCCCACTATAATTATCGATCCTTGCCACAACATAAAGTGGAACATCTGGTGGTCTGGAACCAGGGCTGTAAACTATCTCAACAACTTCACCTAGAGCTCCATTTACAAGTCCTGCTTGTGTCCATATGTTGGTTGTCATCATGATGCGCTGCCCTCTACAAAGCAATACCTGCTTTTCAAGTTGTTCATCAGTAGTTGCATTATCTACTTCAGTCCTTGTGGTAGTTGCAGCACTTATTGCAATTGGACGGTTTAACAATTTTAACATTCTTCTATTGTGAAGTCTAACTAAATCATTGGTAGCAAACAAGTGCATTGAATTGTCAAACATTTCTTTTTCGCTAGAGGTGAGATGCTTGTCTGTGCATGTCTTTAAAAGTTCCCAATCCTCTTGTGATGCTTCTGCATTGCCTATGTTTTGCAATAGTTGACGGAATTGTCTTTGTTTTGGAGTCTCACCTTGTTGACGAAACATTGTTTCCAAGGTGACAACGGTCGTGAACTGGCTCCATAGTGTTTTTGCATTTGAGTGTGATGTGTAAATAGGCTTGTCCATTACAGGTGGGAGTTGTGCAAGGTCACCAATCAGGATTATTGACACCCCACCGAAATAAAGATGTTGTCGATGCGGGAAGGCCTCACGTAGTCTCGCATCTATCTTCAATAGCAACTTTGGTCCTATGAAGCTCATCTCATCAATCAACATATATCTTATGTGTTTCATCTCTTCCTGAAATGTTATTAATGATTGTCCTTGTAGTGGGTGCATTTCTTTGACAGGAATTCGAAGCATTGAATGTATAGTCGATGCATGTATATTAAATGCAGCAACCCCTGTAGGAGCCAATGTGAGTAGTTGGCTTTGCTGGTGCGGATTGTAACTATCAAGTGCTTTTCTTATGCGAGCAATCAAGTATGATTTCCCTGTACCTGTTGTCCCTTGAACAATCATGTGCAATGGTTTATTTGAGTGATGTTTGCTATGGTTGATAATATGTGTGAGTGCTAGTTTTTGTTTGGATGATAATGTATAGTCTGGGACATCATACTTACTTGGAGCATGCCTTTCATGGCTACATGCTTTTTCCATGTTTATGAATTGTGTGGCGATTTCATGAAGCTCCTGGGGCATTGCAAGTTGTTCCCATCTGTAACTGCTATCAAACTCACGCCTGCCAAGCAGGTCAAGCTCATTTAGGCTGATGTTGTTTGAGGGGCCCATTTACGAAAATAATTCCCATTCATTCATTTCTATTATGTCCCTTTTGTCCATCTCAATTTCACTGTCTGATTCTGCATCATTGGTGTTTTCATCCGAGGGGGCGGTGTGAGGGACATGCCATACATCATATTTGGATGCATTCATTTGCTTCCAATTTGCAAGTATTGTATCCTTAGTAATCCCTATGTCGATTTCCAAGCTTCAGAAGTGTTTGTACAATAGAAGCTCACTCCAACAAAATGTTTCAAACTATTCTGAGCCCTCGTTTGGGATGGTGTAAAACTTTGGGAAAACATTGACAATCTCTTTGACCTTTCTTTCTTTCCACTTGCATCCCTTGCGACTCACAAAGTACGAGAAAGATCGTGCAGATTCAAGTAGCGTTGTTGTTTCCAATTCTGGAGGTCGATTAATGTACGAATGAAGGTAGCTAGGTTGTAGGTGGCTTTCATCTAGTCCTCTTGTTATTTGATGGAAAATTTTGCGTCAACATTCAAAGATGGAAAAGGCCGATTACAAACAATAAGCAGCAATTTCTGAAGTATATGGCATGTTTCTTGTGCTCCAATATCACGCTCTGCCACGATTTCTGCCATGAATTTTTGGTATGCTGCAAGGGCCGGGACATCTATTTTTTGGGTTGCAGATATTCTTGCTAGCATATTAGTACAAGTCTCAGATGCTCTCTCTGCTTTTCATGCATATTTGGCAATGTATTTCAGAACAACTGCCCGCGAGATGACAGGCTGACAATCTATGTTGGCTCTCCATATTGAAATCATTTCTGGATTGTGTATGTTTAGCCTATCATCATTCTGTGTAGGTTGATATTGTTTTGTCCCACAGTTGTCACGTGATAGGGTTGATATAATTTGCTCTTTCCATGGAGCTTTGTATCGACACTCTAATTTTTTCCTTTTCTTTCGCAAGCATGTCCCCTCTCTGCATTTTGTGTGCCTCTGGACATGATTGATGATCTCTTCATAGTCATGAGAGGGGTCTGTAGCAAATATTTTTGTTGTCTCTAGTAAGCAGGGATCATCTAGCAAAGATCAAAAAATCAAGTTGTTTCTTACTGATGTAGCATGGAGATTCCAAGCACTGACATACTTGTCAAAGAATTTCCTAGCCTGTTGAACTGCTACACTGTCATCCCAATCAAGTTTATCCATGTTTGGTGCATCATGGAGCCAAAGGAATCCATGTACATGTGCAGTGCCATGATGCTGCCACTCATACCTGTACCAGTAATCTTTTGCATTGAGGAGTTTCTCAATTACCTCTTCACGAAACACTGTGAATCGTTGATGCAAGTATAATGATGTGGTGTGGGGGTTATTGACCACATTTTCTAAGCATTGTTTATTTGTTTGCATTCCTACCAGTACACCATCTGAGATCAAACATTGTAGGTTTGGCCACTTTGTGTCAGCTGCACTTAATGTGAAGAATAGAGTGGGAGACCCTATTTGGTTGATCATATTTAATAGTTCAGCATGACATTTGTTCCAATATGGTCTTGTGCCCTGCATTGAAGAGCCAAAGTGCATGAGCTCTTGAGCTAATTGTGTGTCAGGTAAGTTTTTCAAGTGTGCTCAGAGGTCCTCAATAGTGGTTGGCATGTTTTCTTCTACATTTTTTTTAATGAAAACTACAACAAGCCCTTGGCTACGATGCCGCATCATAAGATTAAGCATGAAATATCGAAACCTTGGATGCCTTCCAAATCTTTGGTCATGAAATCTCATCAAGTGGAGTGCATACTCATGCATGTGCACTTCCCTAATTTGTGGTTGCATTTGTAGTGCAACTCCATTTGGAAAGAGTGTTGAAAATGCCATATCAAGCAACCCCTCAGTATTGTATTCATTTATTGGCGATGAGTTTATTTCAGGCCAGTCTATAATGTTGTTTGTGTTGTCCTCAAGGTCTAATGTTTTCTTAATAATTTCTAACTCACGGAATTTGTTTGGAAGGCTAGCCATAAATGGTGATGTTTTTACTATGTTGTGTTCAATATCATCCCCATCAGAGTCAATTTCATTATTTGGAACCACCATGTCTTCACTAGTTTCAACGGTGTGTAGCATATTCGATATGTTTGTTCTTGCTTCAGGAAATTGCTCTAAGTGCTCAAAACTTATTGCAACATCATGATAGTATGGGTCATATTTGACTTTGTATTGCAATGCATCTCTGATATGACTTCTACTGACATAACAATCATAATAATGACCTTCTGTATGCAGTCTTTGAACTATGAGAATGTCCAACTCTTGTATTCTTCATGGAAGAACTTTTGAAATATTAGTGATATCTTGTGGGAAGCTAATCATGTGGCCACTATATCTATACTGGCCTCCAAGAGTGTGGGTTACTTGTAGTACTGGGCTGACTCTGGCAATGAGCATTTCCTCCACTTGGGTGAGTCTTTTCAAAACAAACGGTTGCTCTCCTGGGTCCATGTTGTTGAGTGTAGAGAACCGATGGATGCCTCTCTCAACGAAACATCTTTTACAAGTTGCATTAGCACCCGATGAATGGATGAGCATTCCTGGGTAACATTCCTTGCATACAATGCATGTTTTTCGGTTAGACAGTGCATCTATTCTTTGACGAAATTTTTTCATTGCCATCATGAAGTTATCATTTTTGTTGCATGTTGTTCCATGTTGATATAGGCATGTTTGTTTCTGTAAAGATCTATTGCACTTTTCTGTATTTATCTCCTCTCTATGATGATCATAGTAAGCTTGACTTTTCTCACAATCTTTTAGTCTTTGGGCTTCTGTTTGTTGGGGGCTATTTTGACTTTCATACAATCTTTTTTGTCACCTTCAAGTAGCTATCTCTTCTCTATGGCGAGCATACTAAGCCCAATTTCTTTCTCAGTTTTGTTGTCTTCTTACCTCCTTTTTATATGGGTCACTTGCATTGTTCCCTGTTGAGGAGTCTGCCATATGTGGGTCTGGACATGTCAGGGTAGATCAGGAATAAGAGCATAGCAAAACCAGATGAAACCAAAATGCTTACATAGCCAAAATGTAGATGAAAATGTAAAGATATTCCTCATTGGTTCACGAATGCATGTTGCAATATGAGAAGGAACACAATTTGGAGGTAGAAGACAAAGGTGCATATGTAAGCTTCTAAACAAACATGTGCATTTGTTTTAAATAAATAAAAACAATATTTTACATATTTCTATCCATCTAAAGGCATTAACATGATAGTTTTTTAGATAAAAAAGATATTGACATAGTTCTTTACAACATGAGTTTTTTTTGCCATGCATACCATCCATAGTCATACTACACTTGTAAAGAGAACATGGAAACTATATTAGGCTATGTAGTATGGCTAGGGTGATCCTATGAGTTGCACAACCAGCTCTGGTACAACATCGGGTTCAATGGAGGGAGAAGCCTTTACATTGCACATTTCTTGGATATTTTTTAGCAAAAAGCTATTCTCTTCAGTGTAATCTAGTTGTTCGACTTTGGCAATGGTTACTTTTAAGCGTTGCTCTGCATTGTACATTTCAAGGTTACAACGCAATGTGAATACATAATGCTTGTTCAACACACTCCTAATCACCTCTTCCACATTTCTATCAGCAGCTTGATCAAATTGTAGATTGTATAGTTTGTCTGCAGGCATGCCCATGAGTTTTGTTGCCCCTTTGTCGAATGCGATCACCCATATTATATTTGTGTGGTCCTACAACTTGACTTGAAGTATATACCTATAGTCACAGTTGGTAATTATTGCATTACATTTTGCACAAAACCACTTTCCATCATTTGTCTGCGATAGTCTTTTCTTACAAGGCTTGTTACTTGAGCGAGAAGGGCATGCTGGATAGCAAAATGAGTTAGTTTTTATGAATCATGTTGTTGCCACCAACATGCATTGCAGAGGTTGTGTTGCATTTCGAGCCTCTTCA
Source organism: Sequoia sempervirens (assembly GCA_007258455.2). Classification (NCBI taxonomy): domain Eukaryota; kingdom Viridiplantae; phylum Streptophyta; class Pinopsida; order Cupressales; family Cupressaceae; genus Sequoia; species Sequoia sempervirens. The sequence continues at coordinate 6,980 of VDFB02121150.1, forward strand.
CGAATGGCATTGATCGTCAGTCTTCTAGCAGGTGGGGGCATGTGAAAGGAGCTAGTATACGAAGCTTGAATGGTAGTGTCATTTTCTTTGAACCATGTTTTAATCTGCTCTGACTCTTCTATTTGAGGGTCTATCCATAGTTTTGTAGTGGATGAGGTGTTGATCACATTTCCATTGAATTCAGACACATGCCCATTTCTAATAGCGAGAACTGGTGATTCACGCATGAGCTATTTCTCTTGGAGCTGTGCACCCTCCTTTTCGGCTGACGAACCCCATAAAGTAACATTTATATTTGTGTCGGACATGTCAGAAATTGTTAAAGTCCGTCTTGCGACCTCTGTCCCATCTCTTCTCTTGATTGTGGTGCATGGATGTACACAAATGACAATTCCAATTGCATCAACATTTGAACCATTGCTTTTGCTTACCAATGCATTGAGGGGTGTGAAAGAGTAGTGCTCTTTTGGGATGGAATCATCATCTTCACAGAGGGAAACCCTTGAGTCAGGCATAAGAGAAATTTCCAACCCACTATTAAGCTTGTTATAGACTCTATTAGCAGGTCGAACCGTGCCTCCAGACAATGTGTATGTAGCTCCTGCGATAATTTTATCACAATGGGTGTGAGCTGCTTCATTGAAGCATGTCACACGTGTCTCTATTCCTTCACAATCTATGATATCAAAGGTGAAGATATGGCCACTTCCTTTCTGTGTGGTGTAGCTACGTATTTCAGATTTCACAGTTACACGACCTTTAACAGTCCACCTTGGCTGAAATGGATTCAAGTTTTTGATAGGCGTTATTGTCAATGGTGCCTCCTTCGGTAGGATTGGATTGACACCAAATAGTAGACGGTGAGGAGCTAGTCTTCTAGGAAGGCAAGGGTTTTTTGAAGATGTGGCCAATCCAGAGGATTCCCCTGTTGAGTGCCCAAGTTGATCAAGACATTCTGTGCATAGGGAAACTGGCTCCCCAACAATAGCATGTGTTGTGTGCACAATTTCAAGGTTGAAAATAACAATCCACCTAAATATTTAAAGAAAGATAAAGTATAAGTAACAAAATCTAAGAGGAGAGTAGGTCTCACTTATTCTTGTGCGATATAGAAATTAGTTCATAAACATACCATGTGCTACTTGTTTGAGGACAGCTGTATCTTTTCAATTGCACGATGGAGCTAGGTGCAAGCACATTGGATTCTATGTAGGAGTTGTACTTAGTTGGTAACGATGCTTTCTGCTTGTGCACACCATTAGAGATTTCCAACCTATATCGATTGATGTGTGTATATTCAAAGCCAAAACTTGAGATAGCTATGACTTGGACATGAGGTTCCAAAGCGACATTTCCTCCATGCATCAATCTAATTGCATCTGGAGTCAATAATCTTGCCATGGTGCAAGGCAAGGAGAGAATCCTGCACAAATGAATTGGATGTAAGGTGCTTGTGCGAAGAAGTCAATAGAACAACCCTTCCATCAAACTATAGCAACTTATTGGTAGATAAAGTCAAGTAGCCCAAAGAAGAGCCAAGCAACTAAAATCAAACGGGTGCAAGGAGAAACACGGCTAGAAAAATTAAGTTATGCACATTTTTTATGAACATCTACCTCATTGTGTGGAGTGAGGAAAGGAAAAATAGATACTCTCTATGCAATTTATTATCAGCTATACTAATTTTTAGTCAGTTGCAAACATGGCATATGTATAGTTTTGATTGCAATAGCTCAAAGATACATGTGTATAGTTCAATTAGAATAGATTCAAGATACATGAAGTCAAGAAGACAGAAAATTAACACTTAGAAACATTGAGTCAACTGCCATATTGGTTGATGCATATGTACAATGGAAAGGACCAAAGGAAAAAGTAGTAGAGTGGGGGGGAAGGAGTTGTACATTCTTCCCACTGCACAATAGATTTTCCAACACCACATATAAGGTTTAACTACTTGTTGTGCTAGAAAAAAGAAGGGGTCGGATGATTAGTAGGCATTGTATACATTCTATATCAAGAGGGAAGCCATGCTCCCCATCTTCACAAAAAATCATAAGTTGATGTCGTCATGTTGTGTCAAAAGCAAAACCATTCTCCCCAACACCACAAAAAAACAAGTAGCTATCTTAAGCAAGCTATTTACAATCTACTTTATGTCTGCTAGGAGTTTTAGAAAATCTTCCTTAATCCTAGTACCATTTCCCATTCCATACAATGCATCATATTTCATTGCTCGAAGGAAGTCACAATACGTATCAAGAACAAAATAAGTTGTATCGAATTTTTGGACTGCCTGTTGCACCATCTCGATGTCATGGTTTTCCACTTGGAAGGCTTCTTCGCATGTCTTTTTAGCATCTTCAATAGTGTCTTCACAACCTCTCACAATGTTCTCTATGAGGATTGCAACGTTCCTTTGGTACATGCCAGCCCAAATAATAGAAGAAGAGTCTGAAGGTGAGGGAGGAGTAGCATTAGCTTTTGATCCTGTAATGTCTCCCTCAGACGAGCTGCTAGATATGGTGATAATGTCTGCTGGTGGGTGCAAGTTTGCCATCACCTGGGGAGTTTCATAATAGGAACACCTTTGATTATTTGATAACAATAAAAGTTGCATGTGTATGATTTGTAAAAGGACATTTGGAAATGGGGTGGGTAAATGACAACTGTAATAGAAACAAAATCTTCACCGAGAAATGCTTAGAAAATAAAATAATGATTCTCTTTATGAGCATGCTTGGAATTGATGAAGGGAGATCTTTTATTAGTTCAATTAATATATATTTGTAATTAGATCAACAAATAAATAATAACATTTTTTTATAAAAAAATTATTCCATCTAAGGAAAAACAATAAGGGAAAGTACTCTAACCAGGACAAGAAATTCAATTTTCACAAAAGAAAACATCAAGGGAGGCCCTTTTGCTTAAAATTTGTAAGGCACCTACCAAGTGACCATCAAAGAAATATTTATAACCAACTACACTATTTCCCATAATACCATTTACCCTAAGCCATCGAATTAGAACTATTAAACTAAGCAATGCACTAATCTTCTCTCATACATTTTTCCCATATTAGGATAAAAGAGATGTAAAACAATTTAAATCATCTTACATGTTTGATGGTTCTAGAAGAGATGCAAAACAATTTAAATCATCTTACATTGTACTTCAAATTTCTGGATTTGATTATACACCTAAATGATTAGATAAACTTATGTTAACAAGACATTTCTATTTTGAAACATAGCCCCTTCAAGATTTATTCTTGATATTTTGTTATAGACAAGACATGAATCATGTGGAGTCAAGATCAAAACCATTTAGAATATAATGAAGAGTGTATTTCCTTCTTTATTTACTAAAAATGAGTTTATACATCTACAACAAATTAAGTCATTGGTTTCGAAGACCTCATTGCTTGTTTTATTTTCATTGATCCAATAATTTATACTCACTAAAATGATATATGATTAAAACCCCCACCAAGTTTAAATTTTCTAGCTCCTGTCTACCCTTTTAGACATGCATTGATTATTTTATTAAACTCAATTATGCTATTTTACTTTGATGATCTCTAGAAAACACTCTCCTAAGTTCAGTAGAGATTAATTTGAAAATAAATATTTATTATCTTAAATTAAAGGTTTATTTATTTTTATTGATATCTCATTTGAATTTTTATTGTGAAATGGAAAAAGTGCTTAATCATATAATTTATTTTAAAACATCTTTCGTTCCCAACTTGACTAACATATAAAAGAGCAATATATATATACATATTGAGAGAGAGAATATGATATGCTAATTACTTCTCTTGTGCGTCATCTTTATTTCCAAGACTGGAATGTGTCAACAAACTTAAAACATTTACTACAATTGTGTTATTTATAGCCCACACTCAACAAATGAATATGGCCATCAATCGCCTGCAGCTATCTCACAAATTCTGTAAATATTTGTGAAAGTTCATTTCGACAAGGCGATTCATCTTAAATGACACGTTTAATAGCGTTATTGCTCCCTCATTACATCTCAGAGATGTCATTTCTAATGTAGTTTACAATAAATTATTTGTTTTTGAATAAAACCATATTTTTCAAATGAAATTGTATATTTGAAATAGTTGTTCTTATTTTTTCAAATTTATAATGAGCAAATATATTTATACTTATTTGAAATAGTTTCTTTTATTTTATCAAATTTGTAACGAGTAAATGTATTTATACCATAAGTATTTTCAGTAAAAGAAGTATTTGTCAAAATTAATTTGAAAATATAAAGGACATAATGATGTGTATAAAATATTTCGATAAGCATAAAATGATTTTTTATAATATAAGTCATATAATGTGTAAAATGTGATCAAAATTTAAATTTTCAAATACATATAGTTGAATAGAGATTATTATGTTCATATTTCAAGATGTATGCCTATTAAGCATTAATATATATACACTAAATTAAATAAATGATAATTTGTGAATAAAATTGAAATCTGAAAAATGTGTTGGCTATATGTCTCTACAAACCCTTTTTCCCAATTCACTTTTAGTTGAAAAAATCTAAATGAAAATATAGCTGGATGAATTATTTGCAATTAATTTTATCATTGTGTTGTAGAAAAAATCAGTAATATAATGAATATCAATTTATGAAGAAAAAAATAGATATATAGTGTGAATGAAAAATAAATAGATTTCCTCTAGAAACATATATTTATCTCTTCCATATGGGTAAATTTGGCATCCACGAAATTTAGGGCAGCAATTCATCGAAGGAAAATTCACCACCATGGAAAATTCATTGACAAAAAGCTCACCGCTAAGTAAAATTCATCACTCACAATTCATAAAGTTTTTGTAATATATATTTAAAAACATTGGTGAATTGTTGGCGGTAAATTTTGCTTGGCGGTGAATTTTTCGTTGATGAATTTTCCATGGCGATGAATTGTTGGTGGTGAATTTTATTTTTGTGAATTGTTAACGATGAATTTTCCTAGACCAAGATAAATTTACCTATAATTATTAGAGGATGTATATTTCAACTATATGAGTCAAAAATTACATGTTTTCCTTTTTACAACACCATATGAAAGTGTGATTTTCTTACCAAACCTTTTTCTTGTAGATAGTAACTTTGTGATATATTCCAATTAGTCAAATATTTTGAAAATATATTCCACTACATTTTCCTAATTCAAAATATCATCTAGTCTTTTGTTAATGGGATAATAGTTAGAGTAAGGTAAATAGAAAAAACCAATTACAACATTTTAAAATCAATACATATTAGAAACAATAGATTTTAAGAGGCAATTTGAATAGAATGCACAACACGATCAAGATAAATTTTAACTTGCATATCAATATTTTTTTTTACGTTAGGCTTAAATGTGTACTCCACTAACTAATAAATTGATTGGTTTAACAACAGACCAAACCTTACATAGACAGTTCATGGCCGACTTTCTTTGTGTGACTGCAGGGAAAATGCAACACTGGACGCAAGTCCAAGTTCTACAAAGGCGATGATAATATATTTACTGTTGGTGTGCCACTTACATAATTGATTCAAACTGTCACTGATTAACTGGATTTTTTTTCTAATGGCATTTATTGCTTTAATGCGTATTGTTCTACCCTCAATTCTCAATCAAGAAGTTTATATAGCTTTCTATTTTTAACATTCCTTGAGAATGAGAAAAATGATTAAAATGCAAAAAACATCTTGATCCTTTGATTAAATTACAAGAATAGGTCAATTTAAATTAAATGTTGCAGTTAGACGATTGGCAAGTCAATCTAGCTTGATTACATAAGATTTGCAAATACTATGCTTAGCCCGAGCTATGCAGCAAAGGTCAATATGCATGCAAAGCTTTATCCAATTTTTGTGTACTGAGGATCAGTAACTTTGAGGTGAAGGAATAAGGAAATAATTACAAGCAAATATCGATACATGCTCCCAAACATGAATTGGAAAAGATAATATCCATATTTTGGATTTGCTTGAAGGAATCATATTTTCTATATTTTGTATAAGAAGTTCTAGAAGGTTTCTCACAGAAGCAAGCCAACATTATTGGTATAGAATTGTGAATAAAATGTAAATCATCAATCACAACTGAACAATATTTGACATAACATAAAACACATTTGCAGTTGTCAAATACAATACGATAGAGATGGGGTCATCATCTCTGTATCTACAACAACCAAAAGTAAGAGAGATTAATCAGAGATGTAGTTAGTTTCACAACTTATGCTGCTTCTAGCACTGAAATGTCGCACCCCATTGAAAGAACCCCCAGACGGGCAACTGAAACTAACAGAACTTATATCACTCACAAAGCTATGGGTAGAATTCAATGTAACAGAGGAGCAAGAAGCAGTGATCATATGATCAAACTCCAAATTGGTTGCCATGCCTTCTAATTCCTCTATCACCTACACGTTTCCTAACAGCTATATACTATGCATTCAAAATCCAAACAGTAACAAGATGTAGCACTTGGGAGATAAGCAAAAGCATTTTGAATTGTTCATCCATTTTCAAAAGGTTTACAAGTAATTATTACCATTCATAAAAGCTTTCAAAATGAGCTCAATGTAAGAGAGGATAAATTGCATTTCATGTATATAATAATAACATTATAATTTATCAAGATTATGCACAAGGCAAAAAGTACATCAATGAATTTTCATAAATATATTCATCCATACTCGAAAGAGTTCAATAATTCCAATAAAAACATCTTTTCAATGTTACATCATAAAACCTTAATTTTACACATCAATGTTACATCGAATTCTTTCATGCAATACTTCTATTTCAAAGTTCAATAATGAATGTCAAATACATATACATATACAATGGGGCTATAAGAGCCATTCTAGAATGATACACAAGTACATCAATAGCAAATAAAACTTTGATCCTCCAACCGCCGTGACACCATCGGTCTTCTTGCAAGCTGGGGCCAAGAGTGTGATTCAGGCGCCTTTTCCGCCCAACCACGAAGTACATGACTTCGCCGGGTTCCTTCCTAACTCGAAGGAATCCCCGGCCCTGCATAAAGGAGCCTAGCAACCTGACACAATAAAACAGGAGGGAACTCTCGATGCATGCCTGGTGCCTATATGCATTTCTAACATGAGAAAACATATTTCTTGCAACAGGAGGTGGCAGAGACTCAAATATATATATTTCTAGGCTTTTAAAACAAATCCATCTATTTCAATGGTACAAGTGCTTGGCCAAGTATAAATGAAATAAACAAGTGGTAGTTTCAGAAAAGGTAAAACTACCGTCTCTGTGGATCCACCTTCGGCATCCTGTCCCGGAAGTTACCAAAATACAGTATAATAAAGTGCAAGAACAAAAAGTTGTGCATTTTCTATACATGCTTCATGTATTCTATTGATTCTAAAAGAATTTTCTTCATTTATCCACATTCATGCATACTTAGGTTTCAAATGAGAGTTTCAAAACATCTTTTGAATTCCATTTGAACAAAAGAAAAAGGTTGTAAGTTTCAGTATTAAATATCATCTGCTCTTTTCTTAGTAATTTTCTCTGATTTGGTAAAGGAATCTGTTTTCACTCCAAGCTACTCTCTTGAAGGTTTTGTTCAAGTTTGGTTTTTCAAATGTAAAAATGCATGTATATCATGATACTTTCAGTGTATGAACATAAGTAGAGGAAATAATTTTCTGTATAAAACAGTGTTCTCAGATTTATGTATATATTTCTATATTTTCAAAATTCAAGCTGATTTGAAAGTGGAGTTCCCAATTTGCTATAGGTTTCTGGTTAACAATAATATACAGAAACAGGATAATTCTTTCAGGAAAAACAGAGGTTTGGAAATCTTGCATTTGAGTTTTATATTGTATACCAATATTCAGAAATTTACATCTATATGTAAGCATAAGACAATGTGATCAAAGAAGGTCACCAATTTACATGGTTCTCAGAGGTACATTTTCATATTTCCAGCTTCAAAAATTACTGAGATGTTTGTATATATTTGACAGAAATTATATCACATTCTGAAGATTGTTTTCCTGTATAAATTTGCATTTATACATTATATATATGTTTTTAAATAAAAAGAAATACTGATTTTCATAACTGCTCTCACATTTTTTGGCCGTGCACACAGAAAAGAGCATTATACATGGTTCTAAGCAGGTGATAAGCACCCCAAAGGTGCTGGGAGGAGCTCGCGCCCCATCCACAGGCCGTGGCTTGTGGAGGGCGCGAGCCTCCCCATAGAGCCATGCCCTTCCTATGGGAAGGGCTGGGGATTAAAATCCCTCCCCTCTATAGTAAAACAATTTCATAAAAATAGAATTCGCCTAGCATTCAACTGCAATTTAATTCATTTCAAAAGAATTTTGAATTACTGTCTGGTAAAGGTTTTCTTGCGAGATTATATGTATGATTTGAGATCTTTTCTCTCACAAATTTTCTATACTAAAGAATAGCAAATGAGGGCAGTTTAAAGAAATGCAGCTTTGCAACAGATTATAACCCTGTTCTGGAAGAAAGAAATTGGGTATTTTCTCTACAATGCAACAAATGAGTAAAAGGTTTTCACTCAAATTTAAAAATAAAACTGGAAGACATTTCTCAGATATTTGTAATCATTTTCATAAAATGATGCATACAATTTCTCCAATTTCATACTGAAATTTAAACTGGTTTTAAAAGCAAAGAATGGAAAACCTGGCAGATTACTCCAGTTGCAGATATCCAGAATTACCTTCAGTCTCCTTCTCCCTGAGCCCTGGTTATGTTCTGAATAATGTTCTCTTCTCTCCCCCTTAAAGCTTTATTCCTTCTTCCGAGAGTCATGCAGACCATTTCCAAATGACAGATGTGTATTTTTCTTGGCAAATTTACATGCAAATTAAAGAGGTAGCCATCTGCCAAGAGCTTTGTTGGTTTTAAGGAGAATTTCCCAGAGCCCAAAGTTTCTCGGGACTGTTCGTTTTTCCTTCTCCAAATTTTGGACTTAGGTTTAAATGCAAACAAAGCTATTTCCACTTTTTCATATGCAAACAAAGATATTTCCTCTTTATCATATGCAAATATAAAATGTTTCCACTTTATTTTAATTTCCTAATTAGATAAAATTTAATAAACAGATTTTGTATTATTGCACAGAAAGTGGATTATACTAAATAAAATAAATCATAATATTTTCACAACTTTAATTGATAATTAATTAATTAATTTTTTTCTTTTTATGTTATTATTTTTACCATTTACTTATTCAAATCATTTATTACCTATTTGTAAGCAATTCAAAACAATCATATTGAAACAGACATTGCCTAAATGCAACTATATAATTTTTAGGTGCTGTGTGTGCGATCGAGAGTTCCTCCTTGTTGATGGTGTTTTCTGCACAGCAACAACTCAGGCAGAATACAAAATCCTATCTCTCTTGAAAGGTAATCTCCAATAATGAATTACTGAAAATCACCCCAAGGTCGCTCGGGTGTTAGGTCATAACAATGCATAAAACAACTCAGATGAAATGTGAAATTGCTGGTAATCACAATCGGACCTTACTACAAGCAAACTAACCCTTTTCCATTTACCAGATCTAACAATATGATGGTCTTGAATCCTAAATCTAACCGAATAACAAAGAAATTGCAAAAGATAGGGGTGCAGGGAAGGTAATAAAATCTAAATTATTGAACAGACAAGCAATGCAAATGACATATATTTGGAATGGACCTATCTCAAATAACCAATTCCTGTTCGACCCACAAGGCAATCTCTACAAGAACAGTGCAATCTTCTGAGGAGTATAAATTTTCAAATCATAGACTTGCATCTACAACCGAACTTAAGCACATTTGAATATATATGGTCCAGGTTGACTTCACCAGCCTACTACAATCAGATAGTTACTGGGAGTGTAGACCAAAGATAGCTACCAACATTCCAAATACGAAATCACATACACCATTTATCTAACTAAACTAATTTATTTCTAAATAATAAACCCTAGATCTTCAAGCAATGTGAAAGATAGAACAAAAGAACCATGCAAGATGAGATAACACAAAGGATTCCACCAGGAAAACCACAATGTCTCCAATTGTATTAATCATCAAATACTGCAACAATTTCAACTGTTCTGAATATGATATCTGCTTTAAGAAATTCTAAAACTCTAACTATTGCTCTTGCTAATCTCTACTATCAAAATCTTCTGAACTCTCTTACAACAAGGCAAAAATGCCTATTTAACAAGTTTTCCCAGAACATGTCGGCCCAGCCAAACATTTTACAATAAAGATAATAACAAAACCGCCAAAACAGGTCGGCCAGGGAAACAAACTAAGGCACACATTAAATGCCATCATCCAAGTCGGCCAAGGCACAATCCCCAAGGAAATCCGGTCCAATGCATGCCCTATGATAATAGGGAAGCACAAATCTCGAGATAAACATTAACCGCTGCTTCCCTTGTCCTTTCTCCGCGCTGGTGACCCTTGGACCCTCAAGAAAACTCCTTCCAACTCAGCAACAGGTGGCAATGGCAAAACTTTGAGCCGGCATTTAATTGACTCAATCCCCTCATTGGACCGCTCAATGGTTCCCTTCCAATCCTTTCTGCTGGTCAGGTATCTATCTATCACTGCCAAATATGTAGCCGCATCATCAAGCATATGGCCAGTGACAACCTCATCAGAATCCGGGGCATAAACCTCATGCCACCATTCCTTCAATTGATCCAAACTCAGGTACTTGGGAGCTATCTTATTCCTCCCTGTCATCACTTCAAAAAAAGCAATGCAACCATCATAGATTGCAGTAAGGTCGGCATCAATGGCTTTTCTTCGTTTCTTTATCTTTTTCAGGGCTCCCTGCCTGATCTGTAATGCTTCGAACCATTCCCACGGTTCATCCAACCTGGAAGAGGGAAGAATTCCATCCCTGCCCAATTGTTCCCTGCCATGTCCCAGAATAACCTTTGTCTTCTGCAACAGAGAATCGACATCGTTCATATCCTGAGAAAGGATACTTTCCATTAGCTCTTTTCTTTGGACTGCGTCCTTGCCAACTGACAGGATCTCCTTAATAGCTTCATCTCCTTGTGTCCGAACACTCATCAACCAGTCCATGGCAGCTTGTGTGGAAGCCTTCATCTTCTCTATACCAGAAATTGTTTCCTTCGGCAGAAATCCGGGAGTAGAAGAGGAGGACGGATGGAGGGACTGTAGAGGTTTCATGACCTCTTCTAAGCTTTTCCTCAACCTTTCATTTTCCCTTTTCAATTCCCTCTTTGTCCGAGTCTCCTTCCTCAACCTATCCAGAATCACAGCACTCGACCCCTCGAATTCCTCAATGTCTTGTTCTAGGGAAGCTGGCCCAAGGTTGATGGTTTGGACACTGTAATCCTGGCCCATTACCTCTTCTCTTGTTTTATCTGCAGCAGGGGTGGCGATGTGTACTACACGGTTATGCACCTCATCCCTTTCCACCCGGGAAATTATCCTAGCTGCCTTCTTCTTTTTCCCCTTTCCAATCTGAGATAACATTGCATCCCAGTCGAGAGGAGTGTCCTCTACTATCACCTGTTTCTTCCTTGCTATTTCTTTTTCTAACCAGTCCGGGGCTACAGGGTCCGTCCGGATTCCTTCTGTGTCAGTTTTCCCCGGGTCTTCTGTGGCTTTCTCCTCTTCTGTTACTGCCACCTCGACTTCTCCTTCTTCTGTTGCCTTGTCATCATCCTTCTCTGGGGGGTGTTCACCTTGGTCCATCTCCTCAAATCGCAACTCAGGAAGCACCGGCGATGGAGTTCCAGCGGGGATGCTCTTCTCTGGTTCTGGAGATCCGCGGCCCTTCTCACTCTCCGGAGAGTCCTCGTATTGCACCAAGGGAGAAGTGTGCCCTTCTTCTGTCTCTACCTCGAGCCCGGCAGCCTCACTGAATAATGCCCCTTCCTCAAACGGCTCTGCTTCTCCGCTGATTTCCTGCTCATCCGGATTTACCGGTTCTGTTACACCCTGCGGAGGAGAGACAGGCTTGTCCTGTTCAGTGGCTGGCGATATTGGAGAAGAAACCTTTGGCTGTGCAGCATCCTTTGGGGACGGAGTTCTGGATCTTCTGGTGTATACTTTGGTCTTCTCCCCTCCGGAACTTTCTACATCCACAACCGGAGGCTCATCTTCCGAAGTCGTTTGGCCTTTCTTTTTCGCCACCCTTGTAGTTCTGGCCTTCTTGGGCGGTGGAGGAACATCCTCCTCCTCAGCTTTCTCCACCTCCTCCTCGTCCGAGGACCTGCTGATAGTCAGGGTCTTCCACCTGCGTTTGCCGATAGGTTTCCTTTTTGCTGCAGGTTGAGTCCCCTTAGGGCTTCTGACCTTGATTTTGAAAGGAGAGGCCTTGGCTGTTTTCCCTTTGGGGTCCTCTTCCCCGGATTCCTCTGAAGTGGACATGGGGTTGAGATTCCCCATCAGGTCGAAAGTGAGGGGAACATCGGCATTTTCCAACACCCAGACCTCATGTTTGATCCAAGCAAAGGTATATTTTAGCACCGGAGCCATTAAGTCCTCCAACTCTGTCACCTCAGGCTCATTCCAGTCAATATCCGCTACTGACCTATCCTTGATGGGCTCATAGACATGGTCCTGGACCAATTTTCCATCATCCTCCAGCTGATCTGGAATCAGCTTCACATTGTACTGCCTAATTGCCTCCACTGGCAGCCGGGAATACCTTTTCCTTCGTGCATCAAGGTCATCCTTGATGTTGACCCAGTAGTCTTCCAAGTCCTCCTTGTGCCTGTATTCCCGGGTAGCCCTTTTCTGTGCCCCTCCGGTGATGTCAAAATTCATTCTCTTTGAATGGAAAGAGAATCCATAGGCTGCCAATTCCTCACCTGCAGTATGAGCTGATTGAATGGAAGGACACATCACATCCACGCCAATCCCAAGAGGGAAGTCACCTCCAAAACCAGTTTTATGTTTCTCCTTCTTGACCACCGTATCGAACTCACAAATTTGTCTTACGACCTCCAGTAGCACTATGTGGTCAGTGGGATACCTGGGCAATCTGTAGGGAGCAACGGGGCATCCATCAATCCGGAGATAAGTGAAAGTGGGGAACTGGATGAACCAGGCCCCATAATTCCTAATCAACCCCCTAGCCCCATCGGACAATCTGATGTGCTCCGCATTCTGAAGGGTCCGGGTAATGTGCATAGTGAAGGCATCATTGGCCCTCCTATAATCTCCGTGTCCGAGGTGCAATTCCGGATAGACCTCATAGATAATGTCCTGTCCAATAGCTCCTGCCGGAGTCAGTCCCTTATAGGGATAAGAGATGGCCAGTATATATATAACAAAGGAGGACATGGTGAACTTCTTTCCTTCCAAAACATTCCTCAGTTGCCTATCTATTTCCGCACTGATAAGTCCTGCCCAGTGGTAATTCGTTCCTTGGCCTATCTTGGTGATCACATGGACCATCCAACTTTCCAATACCCCGGCAGTTTTGAGTCCGGCCACCCTGCTCAACAGTGTGATGGCATCATAAATATCTGGCCTGAACTTCACCCTGTGCAACTGTTTGGGCAATTTAGAGTGGTGAGACTTGGGCTTCTCAAGCCATGAGTTAATAAGCTGTTGAGCCTTAACTGGCTCATTCTCATAATACGTGCGAGCAGTGTCAATGTTTAGGGCGCAGACCGAGGGGAGATCCGGCATGCTGAAAGCTCAGGCAATGGAGGCTGGACTGAAATTTGCCAACACCCGCCCCTCAGTACTAACTACCATCTGTGTGTCAAAGGCGTACTGCCTAGCACACTCCAAAATCAACTCGTAACACTGGACTGCTGGAGGGAACCCTGCCACGTGTACCAACCCTGAGTTCATCATCCCTTGCCTCAATGCCGATTGGTCCTTCTCAGCTGTTCTCTGTTTGAATTCTTCATAACGCCAGGCACCAACGTTGGTATCAGACACATCTGCCCACACGGAAGATATCTTACTCTCTGGGACCTGACTCCTCATGTCTAATCTCAATTTTTCTGTCTCGGAAACTGCCGATGCCCCCGCACCACCTTTGGACTTCCCAGCAGCAGCTTTGCTGGATTCAGCCTGCACATCCAAGAACTATTATTAGAATCTAATTATTAAGCTCATATTCATCCAAAAGGTTAGCATACATCATACAAATCTATTAAAACCAAATGCCAATTGCCAATTTTCCGAGATCCGGAGAAATCAAATAATCCGGGAAAATCGTATAATCCGGGAAAATACATCCGAGGCGGAATTCCGGAGAAATCCGACCCAGACGGACTCCTGCCACCAAAGCACTATTAGCCATGTAAATCATTAATATGCTCGAAATCAAAGGAAAATCATCAATTTTACTCTTTGGCAATCAAGAAATAGGTATCAACAATCCCTCCACCAATTCCCTCATCGAAATATACAAAAGAATGCAATCAGACAGGAAATCCGGAAAAATCCGAATGGGACGGACTTTCGCGGACAGCATCAAATGCACCGGAAATTAACTCTGTCCGCGGAATAAAAGGAAACCGGGAAAATCCGGGAGACCAGAAATTCCGCGACAGCCTCGGAAACCCGAAAAATGGCAAAACGTGCACCAACACAGGAGCGACCACAAGATCTTCAATATCAAAGCTCGAATGAACCCAAAACCGACGACAATTACCAGACTCGAATATGCAAAGAGTGTCCAACACTCAGAAGCACTCAAAGGAAGGATCCCATACTTAAAATGACGATGCCCTAAATCGAACAATCACATATCCGCCATTAGAACCAGAGCAAGCTTTTAGGGTTAAAATATCAGTTCGGGATTTACCTAAAAAGCCCTCTAATCCTCACAGGACGGGGAAGCCAACATAAAACGAGGCGAAAGTCATTCAAACACAAGATCAAATCATCGCACTAGCCGAGACACCCAAAAAACCCTAAATTCGCATGGCAACACATCCCACACCCAAAACAATTAAGCAACACGACCCAGACTTCCGCCTAAAGTGTATATATGCAATCAAGCGGATAAACGGAACTCATAGGGCACGAGAGATGGGCTTCAAATAAAAAAAACGGATCAAACCGACTGAATAAATACGACACCCAAAGTCAAAATATGGGCCGACCCCAAAATTTAACAACGCCCAGTACAAGAAAATCTCAAATCACCATGCAAACAAACGGAAGGGCGACGAGTACATACCATGGATCAAGACGAGCAGAAACCGAGCTTGGAAAATCAATCCGGGTGACAACACGTACAGGCAACGAGATACTGGCAGCAAAACTCAAGCAATCCACGCGCAAACAATCCAAGACCAAACCCCAAAGCTCAAACGAAAGTTCCGAATCGCCAGAGCAGAAAACAAGGAAGC
>VDFB02121151.1:0-30037 GCA_007258455.2 Sequoia sempervirens
TCTCAGTTTTTCACTTTTTCTTTCCACTCCAATTCTTTGGAGCATTATTTTATTGCAGATTTACCTTCTAGGCACGCTCTTGAAGTCATGGCATTTCACTACTATCCTCCTCCTCCACACAAGCATTCTTCACAACTTCATTGTTTAAGGGAGGATTTGCTTTTATTCTTTTCAGTTCTTATGCTAAATTGATCTTCATATTCCAATATTGCACCAAGCTTTAGCTTATCTGTCAATATGCTGATGCACCATTTTTATTTCCATTGTATTGGGTAGTGTTTATGCTCCACATAAGGTCATTCACATTGGTATTGGTGTTGCAAGTTTGTTCCGGCATCAATTGATGACATTAAAGATATTTTTGAGGTATTGTTAATCTTTTTTCTTGTAGTTGTATGGTACAATGCAATGGAGTATCAATTTACTGCAATTGTATATCACGATGGTGTACGACCAATAGAATTGGCGATGAATTGGTGGTGAATTTTCCGAGATGAACTTATCATGGCGATGAAATATTGTGATTGAATTATCCTGACGATGAATTAACGATAAATTGCTGGTAGTAAATTTTCTACAATATCAAATTTATCATGACAATAAATTCGATGAATTTTCCTAAAACCGATTTATTAATATTTTATTGAGTCTAACACATGGTCATGCTTATATTATTCGCTTCTAATGTAGCTTTATGGAGAAAATAATAGCTCCACATTTAAACATGCATTGACATTGATCAGGCCCATAATTTAAGACTGAGTTATAATGAGAAATGCACTAATGCGTTGAGTAGAGTGGAAGAGACCATACTAAAAATTTAGTGCATTAATTACAATCATTGTGAACAATACAAATTTGTGTGCCATTTACAATATTATATTTGTCTAATCAACATTACTTTTAACTTGCTAAATAATAATGCAATGCTGCAATATATTCCACTCACTCATGACAACAAAAAAACATACTTTAAAATTTGTTAGTCCCGCCATTTTAAAGAAAGAGAATAAGAAGGAATGCATTAATGTGTTGAGTGAAGAGCTGAGGGAATATATAACTTTATATATATATAGTCGATTCTTCTATAAAATTATCATTTTTTATTTTTGCATCATATTTTAAAAAATTAATAAAATTCATATTTTCTTTTATTTCAATTTTCTTATGATTTAAATTTCTTTAGATTATGAGAAACTTAACGAGCAGATTAGTTTTTCTACTTTGTATTTATTATATTTCTAATGTCTTTAGGAAAGAATTATTGTAAGAAAAATAGATTGAAAGGATTTCTCCTTATTATGAAATATTAAGTTGTATTATTGAGGAGATGTTCTCTACTTTGTATTTATTATATTTCTAATGTGTTTAGGAAAGATTTATTGTAAGAAAAATAGAAAGGATTTCTCCTTGTTATGAAATATTAAGTTGTATTGCTAAGGGAAGATGTAAGGATTGTCTTGCGTCATAATATATACTAGGATAATTTCATAATCATAAGTTGTGTGGAATGAGTCCTATACTACCCATCTCTTTAAAATTTATTTTCCTCGTGAAAGGGGTTGTGTTCTTCATTTGCATTTTAGTGCAATGTTGTTGAGTACACACAATACACTACAATTGTAATGTAATGAAAACGAGATTAATTTGTTTAAATAAAAAAATTTCTTCATGTACAGAACATGGGTGAAATATGGGTACATCATAGATTAGGTGCACACACTAATTTATATTTCAGCTATGCCATTGAATCCATGTAGAAACTATAAGGTAAATAGTTTCTTGACCATTTGTGGAAAGCTCTTGAGAAACATGAACCTTATCTTTTGTTCAAGTAGCAGGGTTAAAAGATATACAAATTCACATAGGCTTTTCATACTCTTCCCTTCTTTCATTCATTTTTTCATTTAAATTTATTTCATTTATTTGTATTTAGTTTTATTATTTATGTGTTTCTTAGCATCTTTTTCTTTATCGTTGTGCTTGCATTTGTCTCATGTTGTACAAGGAAGTCAAAATATAGCTATACAATTAAATTTTACAAATTTCTAGGATGACAACACATAAATGTGACTATAGCAAATGAGTTGATTGATAGTGTGTTGTGTGGACATCTACACATTACAATCATTCCTTGGACAATGATCTCCATGTTTTAACATCAAGTTCCTTATTCTATATTATTTATATTTCTAAATTTAGTTTATCAATTATGTATTTTTATTTTCTAAAATGTATAGATTTCCAATGTCATTCTTAATTTTAGCTTAGGAAGTATTTTATTTCATAAGTTAAAACACATAAAATATTACTAGTCTAGTTTAGTACTTCTTTTTAGTATAGCAAAAAAAAAAGTTTTTCTCATAATTAGTTATATTCTATACTAAAGCTAATTTGAGATGAAAAAAAACCAAATCCTTAAGACTTAGTAGAGTGCATGTTTTTGCAAGAAAATTTAGTTAAGTCAAGCTCAATGAGGAACTTACTCTTTTCTAAAGGTATATATAGGTTGATTACCTTCTCTTCTAGTTTTCTACATCCTTTACCATTGTATCAATTATCTTCTTTCCTTAACTTCTTCTTGAGATATTGTTGCCCATAATCACAAGTTTAGGTTCATTATCAATTGCTTGCTTATATGCCTTATATTTTGGTTTTTTGGTGGATATTAATTTTTAATAACTCTTAGAGAATTTTGAGTGTTCCAAATTCTAAATAGTTTAATTATCTATGACATGCCTATTCATATTTTTTTGAATTTGAACTCCTTGGCTATCATGTTATGACTAGTCATTTATTGCATCATCGAGTTGCTAGATCATTCATATTTCTCAAAATTTGAAATGTTGTCTTGTCATTGGCTACAACTACTAACATGGTAGCTAGATATGGACAACTATTATAGGAAAGGATTCATCATGTAGGGTTTGGTGGAGCCGAAATGCATGTTAAGGTGATTTGTGATTTTGACATAGTGACTTAACTAGCCTTGTTTAGCAATGAATGGTCCAAATGTGTGGGAAAAATTTAATCTAATGGCCCATGAAGTTTTAGTAGCCTCTTGAGTGAATTCTAGTTTAGAATTTAAGTAGGAACTATTTGATTGGGATGAAACTGATTTATTGATGCCTCATGTTGGGTTTTATTATAACATAGCTGAAAGGTAGTTGATTTTCTCAATTATTGGTTATGATTAATACATCTCAAGGAATATACATTTGACAAGACTTTGCTAATTTTTTAAAATGCAACTTATTAAGTTAGTGGTAATTATTTCATGAAGGATGATATGGAAATATCAATGATGCATACCCTTATTTTAATAAAGGGTCTCATATTACTTTTATTTTGCTAGAGAGGTAGAATTGACCTCTAGATAACTATTTGGCATGAGTTTTTTTAGAGAGTTGGGACAATGTAGGAATTTTTCACATAGTTGGCTTAGAATTGGATATCAAATGAGAAAAAATAATGTTAAAAAACATATAAATAAGAATGACATAATAGTGGATGTAAATAAATATTTGCTACAAAATTATGATGCAAATAGCTAGTGTCACTTACAAGTATGGTTTCAAATATGGTCCCACTAAGTATTGAGAGATCAAATATATTAACTTACTTTTAACCAAAGATAATATATAGTCTACTCTAGAGAGATTCGAGTTTATCATGAGACCAAAGACTTAACTTGCGTTCATCCCATTTGAGCACAAGATTTCCTTCTTTGAAGCTCTACATCATGGTAAACTCATCAAACTATTTATTTATTGAATTTTGATGCTCATTCATATTATCCCCTAGGATGTGACTCTTATTTCTCCTAACCATGTGAAATTGGCTAGTCTTGTTATTATGGATACATAACATCGATCTCTAGTTTGTGTAGAATGCTTAGTGCTAGTAGCTCTATGAAAATTGGTATTTGGACTTCTTTGTCATAAACCAAAATATAAGAGATTTCTCCATTTATCTATTTGTATTAATTCAATTATCCCAAAGGGCCTAATTTATGTGTGCATGTATTTTTCACTATTGCTTGGATTGAGGCCCAATCCTCTTACTAATCTTCATCAGATTAATTCAATTATCCCAAAGGGCCTAATTTATGTGTGCGTGTTTTTTCACTATTGCTTGGATTGAGGCCCAATCCTCTTACTAATCTTCATCAGTTTTTTGTTTGTGGCTTCATCCAAGTAGTTTCCCTATTAATAGTAGTTCAAATATGCTTGAGATAAATTTTATTCTAGTGATAAAATTGGGTGATAGTATTCCTTGTCAATTATTTTTTATTATAAGTGATCTTCTTATCAAGGGTGCCAAGCCTTCTGACTATATTCTCCAAAAATCTCAATCACTACTAGCCTTGTAGCGTTTTAAAAATCTTTGATCTCAATCCACCTAGTGAAGAAGTCTATGACTAAGAGGATGAACTTATGGATAACACTAGATGGTGCATTAATTATGTCGATAAAGGCAAGAATCCACATGATAAATGGTTATTTTTTAAATATTGATTTTAGTGGAAAACCACCCTTTTATTTGTGCTAATATAAAATTGGTACTTCTAACAAATACACAGTAGTGTTTATTTTATCCATGATCAAGTGTGGCTAGTATTATCCTACCCACATGATCTTGATACCTATGTTTTGAGATGATTAATGTCATCTAGTCTATCCATTAAGGAATTCCTTGAGAAATGATATTACTATCTTTTTCAATACATTAGACCACCCAATTTTGTAGCCTAATCAATTTCCAACTTCTCAAACTCCAAATTTGTGCGCATTCATTTAATTAAAACCATAGAAAAATCCACTGAAATAACATTAAAAAAACTCACGTAAACAACAACAATATTTATGCAAGTCATCTATCTCATAGTCAATCTTCAAAGCTACTGGTAAGCTATAGGCAGGGAACACAAACTCTTCATTAACAAAAACCCACGAATGAATATTTCAAATCTGCTGCTATAATCTTTATTACCAGCAAAAAAAAATGAAAAGGCACACATTTAATCCTCCATATAAGCTCCATCTACAACAACAATCATCTACATACAAGATTAAGAACAAATATGTCAAGTTTCACTACAAAATCATCACTTTCTATATATCATTGATCCTTCATTCCTATAAATTTTCTAAAACATTTCCACGTTTTGTGTGTCTCCTTCCCAACTTTTTGAAACATTTTGAATTTTTCTATTTTGATATCGTATGAGAAAGTTATGCCTTTTTTGAGACTGGTCCTCTCAGTTATGGCTTCTAACCATCTTCCTCTATCATGAAATTCCATTCAAAAAAAATTTCTCCTCCATTCTAGCATGGTAATTCATGCAAATGGCCTCTTTAATGTTTTTCTAGACAAAATTCAAATCTTTGCCAAAATTGTCATCCACTCCCTCTTTCTGGCACACCCACTTCCTCTTTTTGGCACCTCTACTCTCACAAACTTTTATTTTGTTTCTTTTTATCTAATACAGGGAGTTACAAGAGCAATAAAAAAATTAATATCCCAACCTGGGCATTGGATTTACATTCCATGTGTAATGTGAAATTTCACCAAATGCCTTCACATTTCATCTCAATTTGGATCCAAACAAAGTGTAGAAAGAAGGGGCCTTTTCAAGGTTACTGAAGGAGAGTTACTTCATGCTACAAGATTAAAAAAAAAACCCAAAATTGAAAAAGATAAAATTAAATAATAGACTTTTTTTTTTGGCTGTGTAGGATTAGACTTCAGCCCTGATGCTCCTGCGTCAATATTTTCCAATTTCAAGATACTAGACTTTTTCTTCAATCCATCTTAGAATTTTTCTTTACTAATAATGTAACACTTATACTCTTTGCATTGATTATATTTATTTCCTTGCAAGTCCCTAGGAATTAAGACATCTTACACAAAGTGTCAACATAATTCTCTCCATCTAATTAGTTTCATAGGATTAACATCAATATCATATTCAAGGATCTTTTTGATTAAGATGGCTCTTTTAAATTTATGTCCCCACCATATGATTTTTTTAATTCTTGAATGCATGACTATGGCTATGATCCTATAGGTAGATAGTATATGTCTAAATATTTTCAATTCTTTCACTAAAACATAATTTTATCCTAAATAAATGTGCACATTTATTCTACCATGACTCCTCTATGAACCTTATAATAAATAACCACAATAATTCTATAAAATCTATCTTAATTAATTTATAATGAAATAAAAAATAAAATAAAATAAAACTTAATTTACTCAATGCAATGAATCTTTGTCGATACTATGCATAAGGTCTATGTGGTATGTGCATGATGCTCATTCCTCTCCAAGGATCACAGTTCATTATGCTATGATATTTCATCATTAACACATAGTCTCTTTTTAATTTGTATTATGATGTAAACATATGTATGTAGTTAATTTATTTAATTAAGAATTATATATATACTTTTTTTTGTTGTGTATCCATGTATTGTGTTTGATTAACTCTTTTAGTCATGCATCATACCATCATCGTATTTAATTAAGCATACATCTAATGTGTGCTTATTAAATCATGATAGAATCTAATCTAAACATGCATCCATCACATAATCATACATGAAAAGAAACATGAACATAAAGAACACCATGATGTCGGTCAAAAATCTTATATATATATATATCAAAAATGCCATATACATGTATCACATCATTGTGACAAAATGTGGTGTCTATATATTTGTATGTGAATCTATACATCAAAAATGTTATACATATATGATATGGTACACAAAAACTGGCTCTCATCCCCTAGGTGCATGGCTCCCCGAGCCCTCTAGCACTAGTGGTGGTAGAGGAGGATGTTGGATCGATGTGTAGGAATGCAACTGATGTGACTGTGGCATGGGCATGCTCTATGATTGTAGACCTTGTATCTCTCCTCAAAGCTCTGTAATCTCCTCCCTCTATTGTGTGACATGCTCATGTAGTGAGGCCTCTCACTAGTGGGCCTGCCACAACTTGTCCTTGAGTTGTTGCACCTGAGGATCCTGAGGACTAGGGAGTGTCATCCTCACTGCCTCTACCTGCCTCTCGAGATCATTGACTTGGCTCTATAGGGAATCACATGTTTGATTGACACTCTCACCTCATGTAATGACCTGATCTTGATCAGATAGTGCATTAAGGAGCTATATAACCAGTTGGTCTCTCTACTCAGTCATCACAATCAAATCAGTAGTCTACTAGACGACCTCCACCTAGGCCTCCTCATAAGCCATCTTGAGACACATTACAAGCTCAAATAATGGGGCATGGTGCCCTATTGTTGGTGATATGTAGCCATCTAGGATCACCCACCAAATTTGGACAGCTATGACTACCTCTTATATGCACCTCCTAAAGAAGTTGAGCCACTCTTGTGTGAACACTACAACCATAGAGATAGTGGATGATGTTAGTACCATATCATATATGTAGATATCTATATGAGAAAATTGAAATGAAAGAACTAAAATGAAATAATATACACCATGCTCATACCTACGTCCCCAACTTTCCAGTGTTGGTGCGGAGGGGGAGCACCACTATTGGGTGTGATTCTCGGCTATGTCTTTGTTATTGATGGAAGCACGACCGTCTAGATGGTGGGTGGTACTACTGAGATAGGTGTTGCATGTATTGGTGACGTCACCCATCACCATCTCCTTGGCCTCTCTATTGCTTCACCCACCTCTACCTCATTGCCCTACCCTCTACTCCACTAACCCTCACCCTCTAACCCTTGAGCACCAACATCGCCCATGGGGTGCCTACTGGGAAAATTAGGGTGGGACATGTTGTCAACCACCAGTCAAAAAATTTGACTACAACATTGACATCATTGGTCACAAGGGCGTCAGGTTGGTTATCATCTGATCTGTCATCACCGCTAAGTGTGATATCAATGATTGTTAGATGAGGTCATTCTCCTACTCGTGTCATGCTCCTATGGGATGATATGTACATGGGAGCCATCAGAGGGATCACTTGTACCTGCCCGAATTGATGGGTGACCTAGTGCCAGTAGTATGCTACTATGATATGATCTAACCATCTGACTAGGAGTCGATCACGCTACATCCTCTATGGATGCCTCTTGTCACATGACTAGGTCCCCATCCACCTATAAGGGCATCATCTAATACCTTTCACCCAAAATACATTTACACGTTGCCACTAAAACAACAAATCTCCATATCGCCAATCACGTATCAAGGGGTAACATGCGATCGTGATGATTTAGGTGGCACACCTTAGGGATACCCAGTTGGCCTTGTACACCAAATTTTCTCAAATGCCCACACATGAAGTAGCATGCAATTGGTAAGATTGTGGTACTCATATGGACATACCACCTGAGGTTATGATAGAGGTGTGCAAGAATAATCCAACCCCAAGAAAATACTATCCTTTTCTCCTCCATTGCCTTGATACAATGGATGAGGCCCCCATGAAGGTGGGAGCCTTTCCCATCCATTGTGACCTCTAGTGCAATGGTCACAATCATCAACCATTGAACCAAAAACATCACCACTTTCCCCTACCCCAACCAATGCATGTAGTTATGGCCCATCGTGTCCTCTGAGCATAAACAATTGAGACAATACTACTGCACAACTTGGGCATCTTGAGTTGTTTTTCCCTCCTTGTATGCCACCCACTTTCTATGGATGATTAGGTGTAGGATGTGGTAGACATCCACCAAAGTCATTGTCATCTCCCTAATATGGAGATGAAATGTAGAAGTATCTGCATCCCATGACTCCATCAATGCCATGAGCATGGGGGTATAGAAGTGGATCTTTGGCATCATGGAGACCCACCAAAGCCTAGCATGCTACAATAAGTCATAGTTGACGTTGATCTCATTGTTGCAGCTACAGAACAATAAAAAAATGTGGCCACCACTATACTCTCTCACCTCAGGTGACTCATGCAAAAACATTAAACCTCATGTCAAAACAATCTACTTATCAAAATTATTCTAAACTCTACATCATCCAAAATTCTCTAAATTTCCTACATTTTCCTTTGGGACTACAACACGTTGCACAAACATTTGTGTGGTACATTGGTGTTCGTGGTCGAACAACACTGTAATGATAGTACATGTTAGCTAGACACCAACGTGATCGAAGGACGATGACGCACCAACAAGATGCCAAAGCATTCGATGGATGCCTTTGCACTAGCTAAACCCTTGCACTACTCGAGAAAACTAAAATGCTAAAAATATGTGTTGAAATGATAAGTTGGGTGAAATTTGTTTACGTACCTCATTAGGTGGGATGCCCCTCGTTATATCAGAGAGCAGCTGGACGATCCATGATGATTTGAAATCTTGTCTAAGAGGCATTTTGTTGATAAATCTTTCAAAAATTCAACAAATTTCTTGCCATGAATAGTGAAAATGACCCTTCCATGGGCCCACCTAAACATATATATAGGCTCATTTTTTCTCATTTTTTCGTAGTGAAAGTGTTCCTTCCATCTTTCCTATTTTCACCTAACCTAGCTAGGGGAAAAAGATAAGAAGGAGCATATACTCACCTCTTCATCATATTTTTTTCCACCTCACCAAAAATTTCTTAAGCATTCTTCTCATTGTGGTAGCTTCTTCCAATTTTTGAAACTGACCCGATTTTGAGTTTTGCATAATGAAAATTCACATCAAGCGTTGTAGTTTCTCATTGAGCTCGAATGCTGGGGGCATCATTAGTATGCACCTACTCGACCTCTGTAGCCTTTATAGTATCCTTTTTGACATAAATCTATAAAATTTTCAAAATTTTAGTTTTAATATCTATGTCTTCTTAACTACTTTAGTGTAGTTGATTTCTCTCCAAAAATTCAGCTCTAAAGTGAGGGAAAAATATACTATCATAAAATTACACCTTGTGGCAATTTCACACTTGCACATCTAGCCTGATGCATTTATGGCAACCCAACGTATTAATGACAAAAGCTATGAGTTGGAATTTCATGATTCCAACTTCATAGGGGACAACAATGAAGTGTTAATAGCTTAGATACCTCATTCTTGTGAAATTTTAAGGACACTTGTGCAATGCACAAACATCCATATATACAACACACTAGCATCCTCGAACTTTCTAAGATTCAAACAAGTGTATCTTGCGTCCTTTTCCTATGGCATGTGTCATTGTGGAAAAAACATGAGATGACTCTTCCCACCTATGTAACCTCACAAAGCTCCTCTTCTCACTCTCATTCTCATTCATTCTTGCATTCTCTCATTCATTCTCACTCTATCTCATTCGATCTCTCATTTCACTTCATTCTTATCATTCTTTCTCATTCTCTCTAGTGAAGCTCTATTGAATTTCAATCACAACAACAGTCAAGGTTCTCTTGCATGCGAGCACATCACATATATCACAACCAAGAGGGGATCCATGGACTGTTAGTAATGCTCTCTTGTCTACTTGTCTTGCCTATTTACTATTGCCTATTTGATCTCATTTAAATGTCTATTCATGATAGGGGCTCTCCTCCGTAGCAAGGTTTGTTTCTATCACACATCTTTACATTTCATGTCTTTTGTCTATCTTTATCTATCTGACTATCTATGGAGGTGGAAACACCAAAACAAGGGTTTGACTGAGGCAAGCCTCAAACCAGCCCCAATATTTTTCCCTCTCTATTTTGTGTGTAGATGTACAAACTTGAGAGGTTGGACATTGTGGATTTAAAGGTTTTATTCTCTGTTTTAATAGGGACGATAGTGTAGGGCGCAAACGTCCTCGCAACGCAGTGTCATTTGTGGCCGAGGCTTAACCCTCATGGGGGTGAAATCTATGATTTTTGTAGTTTCTATTTCTATAAATTATAGATTGTAATTATTTCCTCAATTTTTGTTTTAAGCAACAATTTTATCATTCTTGTCTTTAACAGTTTATCATTTCATTTCAACCAAGTTGTACAAATATATTTTATTTTATATCTTGCCACCTGAGCTTTATTCCTTAAGGTAATCAAGAGCTATTTGATGCTTGAAGACTCTCTTTGTCTTGAGTCTCAAGAGTAGTGAATCCCCCCCTTTACATGAAATATAAATAAGGGGGATCCAAACCCTAAGTAAAACTAATATAAAAGTATGTAATTAAAAAATTGGATCTAAAAATATTAATTAGAATGAAGGATAAACCCTAAGGTCAAACCCTAGGTTGTAAGAATGTTGGGTTCATTAGAATTGCAAAGAAAAATATATACCTTGTAAATGTCTAGGTTTTATTAAATAAATAAAGTAATTAAAAAAATAATTATCCTAAATATGAGTTGGGAGTAATATTGAATATTCTAATCAATTTTAAATTGTAATAATAAAATGTAAGGGTACTTAGCTCTTTATTTGTTGAATATTGCATATAGATTTTAGAAATCCACTTGTCACAATACTAGAAAATAAACGTGTTTTCAATGACCATTGCTAGTTTGAAAACTTCACTAGTTATTGTCATGGTTCAATTATGTGGGTGCATATGTGGTCTCTATGTGTGTGGACCTAAGTCTATACACAAAACTTAAAGATCTATAACACATAGATCTGATCTAGTAGAGTTCTATTGTTTGAAACTTGTTCATCTTTGTTTATGCACTATGAATTTAACAAGGATCAAGCAATGTTTCAAAGCACCATTAAGAAAGTTGTTAAATTGTGAGGGTCATGTTCTCCTTGATTAGACCCTTGGATGAATTGATTCAATGATAATGAACCAAGTTCATGCTCCTAGTATGACGATACAATGCTAATGTAATACATTCTATCAATTTGCAAATAGAATTTCAAATGTGTTCAATATGTTTCCTAGATAACTCTTAGACAATTTGTTTGAATCAGGGTTAGTCCTTAAATACACCACCTTGGTGTGTAATCTGGGATAATTCAAACTTTAGTTAACTCACAACAACTTGTGAAAATGGAGGGAATGTGGTTTAATTTGAAAATTTGAATTTAAATATTCAGAGTTTGGATTTATGGGTAGGAAAATAATCTAGATCAATGCTACACTTGCATACCTAAGCCAAGATAGCAAACAATAGATTTTCAATTGAGAATCAATTTTTGAAGGTACATGATTGTAGTATTAAGGTAGGAAAATATTGTTTGCTCAAAATACACCCTCTGACATGCTAATCAATACATAAAAGACAACCTAATTATTATGAACACAAAAACTAAAATAAATAATGATTTACTACTTGCCTATTATTTATTTTCTCTTACCATCTCATCTCGATGATAAAATGTACTCCAATACACTGATGAGAAAAAAACAATACATAATCAACTCTAAAAATATACTAAACAAAATTACAAATATCTAATTTTCACCATTACATATTTAGAATTTTTCTACTTACTCTAATCTTCCTCTCCACCCACCCAAAACCACCCCCAACAAAAAGATCTTTTATCCAAAGACAAACCAAACAACCTCGCACCAAATGGAGAGCGACACAATTAAAAATATAAAAACAATTTACCAAGTTAATCTATTTTTGAAAATTTTAGAGCCTAAACTTGAAAATGACAAATTCCCTTCGATTTTGAAATTGTGATTGGAGCCCACTCTCTGGCATCGGAGTCTGGTTAGACAAGACACAAAGCTTTGTCGTTATTTGCCTTATCGACTCTTAACATCCTATCAAAACAAGAAAACAAAATACATACCAATGCGACCGTTGTATACATTTGAAATGGAGTATATGCTCTGGTTTATACATGGATGGTTCCAGTTGGGGAAGGCATTAAAGATAATTTGCTTGCAACACAAGTACCATTAATTAAGCATGAGTAGGACAACTGTTGAGATGATTGAAGGAAAACTTTCTCAAGGCATGCTCATGAATAGTCCCCACAATCTAAGCTTACACATCAATAACCCCACTTTGAAATCATAGAGAAGAGAATAAATTATTGGTATTCATTCATTACATCCCATTAGTCCTATTTACAAGTTGTGTCTCTCTATTATCAATATAATCACAGAGAAACTCCATTAATCTCAGGCCTTTTTGTTGTTCTGCAGCAAACATGGCATACTTCTGCAAGGTAAATAGCAATGAGAATTACAATGAAGATGCAGGCCTAGACTGGGATGACCCTTGCATAGGAGGAGCATCTCCTGCATTCTTCTATCCATCATATTTTGTGCCCAACGCCTCCTATGAAAAGAAGTGCCTAAGTCCTATTCCACTCAGTCCTGTAAATTCTCCACATTGTTCTCCTTTCGTTAGGTCTTCAAACGATGATACTAATGGTTATGCAGTCTCTGGGTATAGCTTCTCAAAATGCTCCATCAATGATAATCATAGCAGGAAAATGCACAAAGGAAGGATGCCTATTGAAGAGGAAGAGGAAGAGGACGAAGAAATGGGTTTTTATAGAGGATTGAGAGGGTATTATGAGAATAGTAGTTGGATTTGCCTTTGTTTCCAGGTGTTTCTGTGGTTGTTGGTTTCTGTGGGGATCTTTATTGTGCTGTTTTCCATTGCAACCAGGCCTGGCTCCCCTGAGCTCACAGTAAAGGTACTAATCCATTTCTTCCTCGTTTGTTTCTTAATGAGAATCTAACTTACTCTTGACATAAACCCAATTCAGCAACCTTTTAACATAAATCGACATAGTGCGCCTATCAAATCTTTAAGTGCATGAATTTTTGAGTTCATAAGCATGCTATTGTTTTTCTGACTTATTAGGAATGTCGATTTTGACATTGATGCTGAGATTTCTGGTTTGTAACTGTGTGTGCTTTTAAACATTGACGTTTCAGATCAAACTCTATGATCAAACTCTTTTCTCTATTGCATTATCCTGGTGTTGGATCATAGAATTTGATCTGAAACAACGATGCTAAAAATCACACACAGTTACAAACCAGAAATCTCAGCATCATTATCATGGACTGTGAAAATTACATACTGCTAATTTTGGCATTCCTCTGTAAAGGGAGACATGCCCACCAGCTCTTAGATGAGTTATTGTGGAGAGTATTTTTGTGATGTTAATTGATATGAGCTTTTCATGATCTAAATACTATTGTTTCTGAATTCACTATGCTAATTTTTGATGGATGAATTGCTGAATTTATATCAGCGGAGAGGGGCTTCTCTACCCAGTTTTAAACTTGAGATACTTTAGAGACAAGAACCGTGTTCACCAACAGTGAAGAATTTGATTGAGGTTTCTATATTCTTTAGCAATGTATGTTAAACAATTTACTAGTATGGTGACATGTGATGAGTTAAATAAAGGAAATGATGGGTGAAAGCAAATATTAATTCTTTTATTGTGTTTAGAATGTACTGACTTTCTGTATGATAAGGCTGCAATGTTTGGATCTTCAGCCTAGTATGTTGATATGATAACCATGCCTGCATTTTTGTGTGCATGCTTTTCACTGTGTTGCTTTTTGTTTAACCAATTGGAGTTTTAGTGAGGGCAGCAATCTCTAAGTCCTCTTTACCTACCTTATCCTTAACCCTTAGATATTTCCACTGTCATTTTTAATTGGCTGTATTTCTGGGATTTTTAGCTTGACCTTAAAAAACATTAGGATTAGCTAAGTTTTAGTGTTAGTGTATTCTAAAAGCTTCCTCTACCCCTCATTCAAACATATCCAAATAGAATAAATCTTTTTAAACCCTGCTGTGCTAATCTGTATTCTGTATGTCCCCCTGATCTTTGAATTTACCTCATTTCTTTTTTGTTAAGCCTTCTTTATACACTAGTAATCTCTAATATTAGAATCTCCCTTTATACTAGTATCTCTGTTTATATAGATGAAAAACAAATAAACAGATTGAGATGTTTTTAAAATTATAAATAAAAGTAAGCTTTCGTGATTTTGATTTTTTAAAGATATTAAGTTTCCACAATTCATATTGTAGTTCAGCATTATTTCTGGATTTGATTGTGTAGCAAGTTTTTAGCATCAACATTTCGGATCAACTCTTTGATCCGAAATGTTGATGCTAAAAACTTGCTACACAATCAAATCCAGAAATAATGCTGAACTATTTTTATTTTTTATTTTTAATGGAGAATTTTATATTATCCATAAGATCAGTTTTGCTATCTGATACATGAGTATGAACCTTGGGCAGAAATCTTTTCAGCTGAAAGCCAAACACTGAAGAATAACTAATAGTTGATAAAATGTCTTTTATAACTATTTCTTTAAGATGATTGGATTACAATATTCCTCAAGCCATTTCATATTTGGAGAGATGACCATTCCAACGAAATTCTCAATCTGAATCATTAAGTGTTATCTTATTGTTATTATTTTTTATTACGAATAAAGCAGGTTTTGAAGGGACCTGAAACCCTTTATCTTGTTGTTATTGTTTTTTATACACTTGATCAAATAGAATCATGAAGAAATGCCTGAATTACTATAAATCTGATCGCAGAGGATAGCAATTCATGAATTTGGAGTGGCACAAGGTTCAGATAAATCAGGGGTGCCAACAAAGGTATTCAGCTGCAGCTGCAATATCACCTTAGAACTTGACAACCGTTCCCAATTCTTTGGAGTCCATCTTCATCCTGCTCACATCAGAATGTCCTTTGCAGAGCTTACAATAGCCACAGGCCATGTAAAACAAATATCTACCCCTTATGCATGCTAATTCTTTTGTTTTCTTTGCTTTCTTTTCCCTGAAGTGTTTTTGTATATATGTAGGGAGCTGAGGTATATGTGAACAGGGACAGCACAATGACTTTCAATGTAGAGAGTGGGGCAAGGAGAAAAGCAGTTTATGGTGCAGGACCTAGTATGCTTCATCTTTTGCAATCAAGAGGAGGTCTCCCCCTAGTCATGCACATTAACATAGAATCAAGTATCAGGGTTGTGTGGGACCTTGTAAAGCCTAAATTTTCTCATCATATCGTTTGCCACATGCTTGTAAATAAGAGCAATGGGGGTCATCATTTAAAACTTGCCCAAACCAGTTGCTCATATCATGCTTCGTAACACATCCAAAGCTTTCCATTTTCATAATTTATGTGGGTGTTGTTGGCTTTGATGTAAGCGTATAGGCATATATTGTTTCGGGTAATGAGCATATTTCCATATTATATTGGATGAGAAGCATATCTGTAATCATTTTGTTACCTTTTGATGAATCACTCATTCTCAATACAGTGCATGAATGTAATGGGATCTGCACATTGAGTATATCTCGCCTCAATACATGGAATTGTGTTATGGGATAATATTTTTTTTTCTACAAGATAAATTAGAATTTTGTTCAAGAACATATAAATTTTTAATTTTTAGGTTTTTAAATGGTGTTTCTGAGGTAGAGTTGAAAATATTTTCACTAGCTTAGGACATTTTGTTGGGTCATTTATCTACAATTTCTAGATTCATATCAATAAATCTAGAGATAATTTGTCTATTTTAATTATTTTTAAATATTTACTATTGTTCTAAAATATTCATGATACCATCAACTTCCTAAAATTTTAGAGCTTAATGTTTTTTACTCTCTCACTACTACAAAATCAATGGGACCACTTGCCTGTAAAAATTTCTAAAAACTCTCAGCAACACCATCTAGGAAGTCTTCTCCTCCATAGTACCACTACCTAAGTCATTATACACATTAGTTTGGTCCATGAAAAGTAAGGTATAAGAATGGTGTTCAATGGTTTAGTTATGATAGTTTTTTAAGTTATAAAAGTAAATTTAAGATTTATAATTTTTTAAGTGTATTAGATTTGAAGGGTGTAATGGTGCAAATCACACATCCATGCCCATTTCTCTTAAGTTTTAGGGCTCACTTCAACTAAAATGTTCTTTATCTGATAATAGTTTCAAAAGCAACATATTCTTGCATGAACATTAGCTCATGAAATTATTCTAGTATGTCTCCATCATCACTCATCTCTAGGAAATAGTTATGGTCCCTAGATCTTGCATTTGCCACCTTGAGTTAGATCTATGCATGGAGAAATGACTCATTAGATTGGTTGATGAAAATCAAGCTACAATGGCGAAGATTAGTCACTTAGATAAGAGGATTTTTTAGTCATAGAAGCAACTTCAAGAACTATAATTTTTTAGGTGCGTCTAACTTGAGGGTTGCGAAAATCACATATTTATGCCCTTTTCCCTAATGCTTTTGGATTCACTTCAATTAGAGTTTCCTTTATGTTATCACTAAAGTTTGCACCCTTACTGAGTTGTAAAAACTCAATCACCTAGTGAAACATGGGAAGACCTTTAACATTATGGGACTGTGAATAATCAGAGGTCAACCTCCAGAGAAGGTCGGCTTCCTAACTAGTTATCACCTATGCTAATGATTCTTTTTGAGGGAAAAGGGAGAAAGACTGTTAAAAATGAAATGCTAAAATAAACTATTAGGTGATACACCAAACTGCAAAGACTATGAAACTCAGACTTGCATAACACTTACTTTGCAATGATAGAAAAAGAAATTTGCACTACTTACTTATGTACATTCTCTACATAAATATTTCACAAAATGGTCTTAAAGCTCAGACCTCAAGAAGGAGGGTAAACTCACAGCTTAGAAGTCAATTTGCATTATCATGACACAATCTGTAACCTGCATTAACATAACTATACATAGAGGCATCAAAAACATGAGACAAGATTAAGAGGAGATGAAGAATCTCTCACTATTAATCTGATCAATCATAAGAAATACACAAGTATGCACTGAATAGGAAGGCAATTTTTTTTTTTTTTAAATATCAAAGCATCAAAGGCTTTCACTAAATTTCATGTCTCAATTGAGTTACAAAAAATATGCCAAACTATCACAAAGGACTGTAAAAGTCACTCCAAGCCAAAAATTTACATAATCAAGAACTAACTCCAAATTGAGTTACAAAAATGGCTAAATAGCCAAGCTCTAAGTTACTCCACAAAACAAGGTTCTAGAAACCTCATTTTCGTAAGCACCCATAAAGCCAAAAATTTAGGACCTGAATCTTCACCAAAATAAGTCACAATGGTTGAAAAATTCAAGTTGATCTTATCAAACCATAAAAGGTCCCTAAATACGCTCCAAATGTCCCCAAACTGACTTCAAATAACCTCATTTTGCTCCCAATGTTGGCCAACTGAAAATAACTTCCCTTTATTCTTAGAAAGTCATTATCACAAATATATCTCTCCATTTTCTCGTCATAGCTCAGTCAAATGTACATGTTTCTATTTTGCATTTTAAAGAAAATAATGACTTAAAATAAGTGATTTATAAAATATCACTTATTTAAGCATTTTACAACGTAAAGTAAAATAATGCAAAAAATAAAAACCACCTTCATGTATGGTTATAGACAAAGTCAAAACAAGAGTTTTGCTAAGTCATAAACATTAAAAGGCCTAAGACATATAAGGCATTATATTTACCTAAGGCATAAAACACCTCACCTTGGTCACGGGGTCAAGTATTAGCTGATTTATTTCTTTTAAATAAAGGCATAAAATGCCATTTCACTTTGGTCAGCACACTTAGGGTTCCAAACCCTAAACAAAACATAGACAAGTAATGAAAAGATGTTTCATTTTATTCATCGAAGCTTCCTAAAGAAGATGAAGCCACTGCCATGAGGGTTCGAGTTGAGCTTTTATGGAGAATTTTTGGAGATTGCAGGGCATCTCTTATTCGTTTATGACAAACATGTGGCTCCCAGACACTTTGGTAAGCATTCAATAAAATTATCCAGCTATTTCATTACATTTTCTGAAGAGAACCTGTTTGAGTTTGAGACAATTTTATAGAGAAATGAATACATTTCATTGTTCTTGTTTTCCCCTGTCATTTCCATGCAAGTTTTGTACATACTATGCATTTTTCCTGAGGATTTCGTACAGTTTGTGAATAATAAGGGAGATATTAGCCGCCGCCATACATTGCCAGTGACTTTTTTGTTAATTCCTTTCCAAAATAGGCCTTTCATAGCCACGGGTTTTCACTACTTCTCTTCTGATATCATTGTCTTTTTCTTGTGATCATTTCTGCTAACCGCCATGAGAGTTTCAAATGTTCAGTCCCCTCTTTTTCCTGTAGCTTTCCATGAAATTTTGTGGGTTTTTTGAAAATTTCAGAAAAGTGTTCTTTATAGAAGATCTTCCATACATAGAGGCTTCTTTTGATATATTTCTATTTTTTGAATATTTTTAGGCCTCGAACAACTTTATTATAAGCACCCTCCTCTATGGTTGTATGTTTCACAAACTGTCTGTAAGAAACATAGGGAAATAGTTGCGGCTCATTTAATTATGGTTGTAAGATCAATACCACAGGATTATACCTGATAAAGTGTTAACATATATGACTCACTCTTCATGATCCAATGTCACATCTAATCTGCCCTTTTGTTATTTTACTTTGTGACTGCAACAGGATTTTTTACTTGTTGTGTAGAAATAGTAGCTTACTGAGATATCACTTGTCTTGATGACTGTTCTTGACCCTTCTATTAGTGCCCTTATAACAGTTATAAAAGCTTATCTACCCCAATGAAGGTTTCTTTTGTGACTAGCTTTTGAGATATAATTTCCCTTAATAGGTCTGCAACTGCCTTTCTCTCCCTAAGTCGGTGCCTTCATATGTAGCTTTTATTGCAATACCAAGAGATTATCAGTTCCTTTGATATCTTCTATGCACTCCATTATGTACATAGCTCTTTGTTTTGTAAATAAGGCTATTGTTTATTGTGAAGCTATCAACATAATGTATGACTCTCGAAGGGATTTAAAACAGTAATCAACTGACTCCTCATAGTAATTGTCCTTTGCATTACTATAGTATTGTGATGAACAAATCTTGTGTATGATCATACTATCTTGATTGCTTTCATTTATGTGATGAATTTCATTTGATATGAACATCACATGATGCATCATGCTCTTGACAAAAACTCAATTCTCGAGCAATAGTTATCCCTTATACTTATGACTGTCACCATATTTGATCTTTATTGTTCCATTGTAGTTCCATTGAGCAATGGCACTATAGCTCCATTTGAATTTTCAATTCCTCCTATTTCAATTCCTCCTATTTCAATGAGCAAATATTTTTATTGTGATCTGCATTGAATGGACTGAAGTGTACTTTATGAGTTGAGCATAAATAATGAGTTGGGCTCAACTTTCGTGGGAGCCACATTTATCCCCACTCATTTTTAATCTGATAAATGATTGCACCTGTTACTGCACATGAAGCAAACATATTAGAAATAAAATGCCTTTCTTTTGTGTGTGTGTTAACCAGATGGTTTTCCTAGACACCTAAGGCATTCATTGATCTTTAATACACATGGAGATGAGTTAATACATGCATAGGTGGATGATATAAATGATCATGTATGGTTATGACCTTTCATTGCTTCAAGTACAACTCTAATACATTGCTTGACTACTGCAGGAACAGGGGCACAAGGAAATTAGGAAGGACAAGCAATAAGGACAACACCAAAGTGAGACAAGCACTAACTAGTCATTCAGGAAATGACTGGTCATCCCTCTTATATGCAAATTTATTTTCCTTTATTTATTCATGTATTAATTTGTCTTTATTTGTATCAAGGAAAAGTCAGTCTCACGGCTTCTTGTGTGAGACACATGTATCTAATTACATTCAATTAAGATGACATTTTCAAAAAGATTGTAAAAATATTTTATGTCTCATTCACTTGTATGAATGTAATACTATTTTTGTATTCTTGTAATCTTGTAAAGTTGTTTCATTTGTATAACTGAATGTAACATAGAAGGTTAAAAATGTATCATTTTCTTTCTTCTTTCTCAATGGGCTCTACCTGATTGAGCCATGGGTGAAAATATAGTAACACTTTATGCAATAACAAGTCTACAAGTGATATATTTGTGTGTGAAAATTAATTCATGATATTGTCCTAGTATGTACCTATCATAACTTCTTTTTTTATTGGTAAACATTGCTAAGGGGTAGCACCCTGAATGCTTTTGACTGGAGCTATGAACCAATGAGACCACATTGTTGAGGGGCCTCATCCTTAGATATATACTGTGCACAACACCCTTACACCTTGAGTCATCTTAACCTTATCACTCCAAGACCAACCACGCAAAACCTCCAGCCATGAAAGACTCACGAGGCTCCGAGACAAAACCGTCAGGCATGAGAGACCCTTGTGGGTCCAACAGTAGTCCACGAGCAGCACACACCACCAGGCATGAAAGACTCGTGTGGGTCCGACAGCAGTCCACGAGCAGCACACACCTATAGGAACAAGCACACTTAGTCACCACGTCTGCCAAGATCACATGTATGTCCTCCAAGATCAGACACCACAATTCCTTCGAGCACAATGTGGGACTAGTAGCGGCATTTTTGCTAGTATGCCAGGAAGGGATTTGAACCTTGGTTGCACTATAAATGGGAACTATCTCACCATTACACCAACAGGTGATCCCCCATGTACCTATCATAACTTATCACCAAGAGCCAATTTCAATTCCTAGATCTCCTATTCAACACATTGGATTGGATCTTCAAGTGCAAAACTCACCTAGGTTATTTCTAAACATGAAAATCTAAAGCTCACACTTTTAAAATTTAAAACTAAAATTAACCTTTATAACCTCTTACTAGCCATTATGAGCCAATCTAATGCAGATTTATGTGTTATGTTGTATTATTTAAGGATATTCATAATACAATTTGAAATCATGTTGCTTGCCTTAATCTATTTACACATCATCATAGCATCATCATTGATTATTTTAATTACATCATCATCATAGGCATATTGCAGGCTTGCATGTTGTCTTCAATCTTGATTTCTCGACGTTAAATTGGCCTACCTAGGGGCTTGACCAAGGGAGAATAAATCCTTTCCTAACAAGTTCCCAAATGTCAATTTTAAACACCACCTCACTATGGTAATAGGTATAGCAAGCTAAGGTGTTTTTTCTAAAGTTAGTGATCCCTTGGTAGTTCAATCATGTAGGTCTAAGTCAAATTTCAAACACCAAATAAATTGTGTGTGCATAGATTTAAACCAAAGAAGTAAATAGATTTAGCACATTGGTAAATAAATTTGTGTTATCTTTAATAATATATATTACTATATTTGAAATCCAACTAAGAATCACATTTATTTTATTTAAATTTTGTAATTTTAATTTTACATTTATTATGTTAATCTCAACTCCAAATCCTAGGTTTTTATTCATTTTTTAATTATTTTCTCTAGGCAATTTGTAGCTTGGAAGCATTTATTTTGATTACATAAAAGGGAAAACAAAACATCCCTATTTGAGAGTTTTGACCTTAGCATTTATCCTTCTTTTATTAGGGTTTTTAGATTTAATTTTTTATTGCATATTTTATTTTCAGATCTCATTAAGCTTTAGATTTACCTTTATTTGTTCTACATTGATATAATTTCTTTATGGTTTTATTCATCATTGTGTGATCTTATCTCCACCTCACCCTAGCCACCTCTATGTGGCCTTAGGGTTTCATTTAATGATCTAATTTCTTGTTGATTTTCTATTATTACATCTCTTAATATGTTAATATCCATATGGCCCACAAAGAGAATGCAGTGAACATGAGTATCAAAATTTTGAAAAACCTTGAAATCGAATTATAACCAATGTGTTTTAGAAACCCTATCAAATGTAGGTTACAAAACATGGTAGGTTTTGAAACTTGTACTTTGTCATACCCAACACACAGTTGCCAAATGATGTTATTTGAAATGTAAACAATACATATGTATAGTTATGGATGTATTATGAAAAATAGGACCTTTCCAAACATGCTCTCTTTTTTAACCTAGACTTTATATAATGGGGAAACCTTCATAGTACACAACATTCAAAACACACAACATTTTAAATTATTGTT
Source organism: Sequoia sempervirens (assembly GCA_007258455.2). Taxonomy (NCBI): domain Eukaryota; kingdom Viridiplantae; phylum Streptophyta; class Pinopsida; order Cupressales; family Cupressaceae; genus Sequoia; species Sequoia sempervirens. The sequence goes on from VDFB02121151.1 coordinate 22,939, forward strand.
CATAACAATGTCAAATCCTGTGGATACCATCCATCTATATTCATGTCTACAATTCAAATAGAAACAACATCATTATTGTTGGTACCAGGAAAATATAAAACACTTCCCATTGGATTAGGAGTGAAAGCATAGTGTGTTTTGAAAACCTTGTCAAATGTACAGGTTACAAAACATGTCATGTTTTGAAACCTTTCGTATACCCCTCACATAGTTGTTAAATGTTGTTTTCATTTAAAATGTAGACAAGGAATACTTATATTTAAGGATGTATTATAACAAATAGGACCTTTACAAACATGCTCACGTTGGTAACATGCACTTTATAGAATGGAGAAAGCTTCATAGTACAGACTATGCAAAACACATTGCATGTTTCAAGTTGTAGTTCATAACAATACCAACCCCTGTGGTTATAATTTGTGTATATCTAGATCTGCAATTCAAATAGTAAAAACTCCATGAATTCTAGTAAATTGGAAAAATACAGTACACTTATCCTTGGATGAGGAAGCAAACTACAATGTTTTTTGGAAACCTTGTCAAATGCACATAGGAAAACATGCCATATTCTAAAACTTGTAATTTCTCATATCCAACTCACAGTTGTCAAATGCAATTGTCATTTCATATGTACATAGACATATGTATGGATGTGGATAATATCCCCAAAACAATGCATGTGAAAGGCATCATAACTTAGAAAAAGGCATGAGAACATACATAACATGATAGAAAATGGTAGCTATAGGGTCCACCAAGACATGCCATGTGATGGTAGTCGGTAATGGAATGGGGCTAAACATCCAATCATCATACTCCTCCCATCCTATTTTTATGTTTCAATGAATCTTTGGAATGACCAAAATGGTGTTCTTTTTGGATTTTTAAAAGATGTTTGTGTACACTATCGCACCATTCTTCCACCATGAATTGAAATTCTTGACATATGGGGCCAAGTGACATTAGTCAGTAATGGCATGGGGTTAAACATTCATCTTTCATTCTTATCTTGTCATCTTGCCATTGTATGGGGGGATGGGGCATAATGTTATCATGTCTAAGACGTGTTTTGGTAGGGAGAAAATCTCATGCACGTTTGTATAGTTATGGATTTATTATAAAAATATGACCTTTCCAAACATGTGTTTGTTAACATGCACTTAATATAATGGCAAAACCTTCACAATACACGTTGTGCAAAACACACTATTTTTTTTGAGCTGCAGTTCATAACAATGCTAACACTTGTAGTTATCATTCATGTATATCTAGGTTTGCAATTCAAATAGAAACAACATCATAATTGTTGGTATTAGGAAAATACAATAAAATTCTCATTGGATGAGGATTCAAAACATCGTGTGTATTGGAAACCTTGTCAAATTTTGGTTACAAAACACGTCATGTTTTGAAATGTGCAATTTCTCATAGCTACCACACAGTTGTCAAATTTTGTTATCATTTTAAATGTAGACAAGACATAGATATTGTTGTGAAATATAGATGGATATGTGTATAATTATGAATGACTTATAAGAAATAGGTTTGAAAACATGTATTTTTTAACATGCACTTTATGGCATATGGTGTCCTTCATAGTACACAATTGATAGTGCTAATTTCAAGTAACCTCAAAGGAATGTTTGGATTTGAAAACCATTATCTCAAGCAAAAGAAATATGTGCATCCCAAGAAAAAGGTACTTTTAATTTTATGTTCAAGTAGGGCTGCAATTTTTCTTTCATTGTATAAGTCTAATTGCAAATTGAACTACATGGTGTGGTTTACAACTTGCAAAATCTAACATAATGGTTCCTAGTATTTGTTCCACAATTAGGCCTCACCTAATTCATTCAATTATTGATTAAATATTTTAGCAACAGATTCAAGCAACATGTTCTTCCTTTGAGGTAGGTGGCAGCAATGCAAGCACTTTTTGGTTCAATCAAGGTTATCACCAAGGTTTTAGTTGACTTATTAACCTTTCTTCTCACATAACTGATAGACACATACACCACAATCAACATGTCTAGCAATATTCTATAGTTTTACATGTGTTTGTACAAGTAATTACATATCTATAAGCAAGGTACAATTGTAGGCTATACACAAAGTAGTAAGTTGAGCTACACATTGTGTTATTCAACCTCGACAAGTTTAGTTCAACCTTTGTAAGACAATCTGAATAAGGTAAAATATGATTTAGAATAACTTATGGCATTTGCATGTGACTTCACATTTTGATAACAAATTACAAGTTGTAAAACACACTTTATGTTTTAACATGAAGTTCAAAATGTACTTAGAACCCTTGTGGTTACGATCAATGTATATCTAGTTTTGCAATTCAAACAGCAAAAACACCATATTTACTAGTGTGAACACTTAATTTGCATTTGCTCAAACATTGACAGATATTTGCATATTAGTCAAATTAAACAAACCAAATAAAGCATTCCTATGAGATACTTGATCATGCTAATTATGCAAACAAGATAATAAGAAAAAAAAAAAGCTAAATGAAAGCATATAAAAACATATTCAAACTCTATCCCATAGTGGGAGTGTTGCTCCTTTGATGTGGAAAAAATGCCCTTTCCCGCCCCCTTTGATAAAGCTTCCAAGATGTGATGAAGTCCAATTGCCCTCAAAAATAATGATAGCAATTAGAGGATAATGACTTTGCATAAAGAAGTGGATCCATTTCAACTAGAAGAGGCTTCTACTTATAGGAGTGAAGGGTTGAAGAAGAGGTAAAATTTGTGAATGTGGGATAAAAAGGGAGTCAATAGGATTGTGACACTTGTCACAATTCTATTGGATGAGGATGGAGCACATTTTGGGGATTGTGCAGAATAAAGGGGATGTAAGAAAAATAAATGAAAATGGTTGAGGATGTAAGAGGATTAAATGAATGTGGTTGAAGATGTAAGAGAATGTGGGTGAGGATGTAAGAGAGATTAATGTCTTTGTAAGAGGCATTAATATTTGGGTTCAAAAGTCAAATAAGTGGAGTTATTGAAGGAATATTCTCAAAGAATATGCCTTTGTGAGGGAAAATACGAATTAGTGTGAAATAATATTCCACTCAGCTCCCTTCGGGTTCCCCTTTTTTTTTTTTGCATGTTCATGCGCTGGCCTGCGCGTCTCCGCGTTTCTTCGGCTTCCCGGAAGGTTTTTGATCTTTCCCTTGGTGTGCATTCCTCGCTTCGAACTTTGGCAGTTCCCTTTTGGCTCTTGAGATGCTTGAGCCCCACGTGTCTCGCCTGCGGGGTTTTTCATTTTGTTGCTTTATGTTTCCTACGGGTTGCGAAACGGGGCCCACATCTCTATACGGGCGCAATCTTCCCAGCATGAGTAAGGCGCGGCGGGCTGGCGATTTCTATTGCCTTCTTTATTTCCTGGCGGGGCCCACCCTCGCTCACGTGTCAGCGGTTCGCGGCTTTTAAAACAACAGCAGGGACGAGAGCACCACGGGCTGCGAAACGCGGCCACGCGTCTTTCGCCCCCTTTTCATGCGGCCTTTCCCCGTTTTCAAAGTAGCCTCCGTCCCCTGAACACGTGTCACTTCTCCGCAAGCTCCCGGTCACTGGAGAAGGAGTTTTCATTCGGGCCGCGGTTTGCTGCCACGTGCCTTACATCGATTATCAAAGCAAGCTGTGAGATGGCCGAGCGGGATGGTGTCATTGACTGCTGCTCGCCATGGTTCTCTAAGGCGGTGGACGACACTCGTCACTTCGAAGCCTGGTTGGGACCACTGCCATCATTTCAAAAGGGCACGCCTGTAACTAACCAACTGGATGCTTGTGCCTTGATTGGCTGCTCTCATAACGGCATTGGGAATATTCTTATCCGGGCATCATTACGGGGGATTGTGGAATCATTCTGTTACAACTCTCCAGGCGGTGGGATTTTGCTCTCCGGCTATATATACTCCCTCTGTTGAGGGAAAAAGGTCCAAGATTTTACAGGAAGAATACTGGTTTTAGCAAGAGACGCCAGGCCTCTTTTGCATGTTTATTTGCAAGATACTTTCAGACTGTGCCTATTGTTCGGCCTTTCTGCTTTTTATGTCTTGATTAAACTATGAACTGTGCTTTTTATTGTCTTAAGCATTTCATTTGAGGAGACTTCTATATATCGAACACAAACTTGCTGGTCTAAATCATGTCTTAATGACTCTTCTTAGCAGTAAGAATGTATGCGATACTGTTTTATGTCAATTGAATGAACTGTTTATGCTATTGCTTTAAGCTTCCGGTGTTTTGGAACATATCAGTAACATTCAGGCCCTTGAGTCTATGATTTATCGTGCCTATCAAAAGCTTTGGCGCATCGCCTTAGATTAATATTTGTTTCATTATATCTGCTTCCTTTTCCCTTTCCAAAAACCATTATATAGAAGAAGCCGGCTTCTTTAAAATCCGGAGGTCACTCAGTTTGGCGCAAAGGGGTCCCCCTTGAACTGAGTTTCCCATAAAGGCACTGTTATCTCATCAATTTTTGGCGTCAATAGTTTGTCCCTTTTTCTGGCACGCCCGGTGGGACCCAAACTAATGAAATCGTCTTCTAAAAGGGTGTATGAGCCATCGGCCTGTAACTAGATCCCAAACTGCAAGTAACCCAGGTTTACTAGTGCCTCCATCCAGGACAGTCCAGGCCGCAAATCAGTTAGTAACCGTTCCATTCCCACCACCCTTTCCTCTCACCATGTTGCCGGCCACGAACAGAAATTATGTAGCATGGGATGCTGGGAGTCCCCTTGTAGCTCCGGTAGCACCTGCTGTTTGGGGTGCCATACCGGTTTCGGCCCTGAAAGCTCTTCCCAAATTCACCAGAGATAACACAAAAATGCCAGCAGAGCATTTGCAGGATGTAGCGGATGTATGCCTAGTACATGGTATCACGGCGCAGAATGTAGCCCTGAGGCTCCTTGTTGCGTCCTTCAAAGGCAAGGCCCTGGAGTGGTACCGAACACTGACTCCTAATACCATTCGCACTTGGGATGACCTCGGAGATCCATTCTATGAAAGATTTTCAAATGACGGAGATCATTCTTCGCTATATTATCAGTTATCCGTCATCAAACGAGCACCCCAGGAGGCTCTGACGGACTTCAATGCCCGATTTCACTCGAGTTGGCGGAGGATTCCCGTGACCATCCACCCTACCCCAGATTTGGCGTTCATGTTCTATCTGAAGTCCATCAATCCCGACATTTCTATGATGATCAAGTCTCTGGGAGGAGCTACTCTACCAGATGCATATGCCACCGCTATCAAAGCAGAAAATCACTTGATAGACTGCAGAAAATTGCCTCCTCGACCTGTTATGCCGATATTCCCTGAGATATCAAACGTGGCACAAGAGGTGGCGTCGACCAGTGCGCCAGCGACTCCCCAGTCAGCGTACTCATATACAGCCGCTCCTGAAAACTTGGCCTCTACATCAAGTTCTCCGAAGAATGAAATGGGCGACCTCAAGGAGATGCTACGGACTATGGCGAATGATATAACAACACTCAAGTGGAATCAAGCAATGCCTCCGCGGCCTGCGTATCAGAACTACCAAGGTGGGCGGCCTACCTATCAGCAGAATCAATATCAGAATGCGCATCGCACTAACTCACCAACGGCGGTTTCCAACCAAATAGTTCCGGTGCCTACGCCACTGACAGGAGCGTCGCCAAGCTCTAGCAGAGAATTAACCGCGGGACAAAATAATCTTATTGATGACATCAATCCATGGTGCTTCCCTTGCAACGATGCGCATATGCCCCGAAATTGTCCGCGTGGCAACTTACAACAAAGGATAGCAGAGCAACGTAGTCAAGGGATTGCGACAAAGAGCGAAGAATACGGATATGCCCCGGCAATGGAGAACGCGGTCCTTACCGCGCGAATACAAGGAATGTCCCTGGAGCAAGAGTCCGACATTGTTCCGGATCATGCGCTCTTCTCATGGATGGAAGACGAGGAAACGGTGTTTGCGAATGACACGTCCACTGCCGAAACGCCGCGGGTAAAGTCTGACTATAATACACGCTCCAAGAGAAGATTCACCGGTGAGGCCGTGGTTTCACTTTCGGACAATCCGCAGTGCAAGGACGTTTCGGATCAAATTCCTGGTGGCCCGACCGAATCCTTGTCTCCTCAATGGCGGAAGGAAATTATTATAACAAAAGCCAAGGAGCAGAAATCTCCGAGCTCCTCATCTCTTAATGTGGTGGAGCAGTTGAAGAAATCACCTGCTAATATGTCTTTATGGGACATTCTAGCTATCCCGGAGCAGAAGACCATACTCCAAAAAGCGCTTCAGCAACAGATGGACCCAACACTAACCGAGCCTTTGGCCAGTACCGAGGCGGTTTATCAAATGCCACCAACTAAGGTTGTTGCAAATAAAGCGATGGAATCCCCTGCGGAAGGCGGAGGTAGGCCAAAACCTCAACCCTTCTTCTTAACCCTCATTATAGGGGAGAAACTATTACACAACGCTATGATTGATTCTGGCGCTAGTACCACGGTTATGCCAAAACTAATAGCCGAAGCCTTGGGACTCAGCTACGAGCCTATGAAGAAAGGGGTGATGCGGCTAGATGGAAATAAGGTTGATACTGTGGGTGTCATCAAAGCACTTCCGTTGACTCTATTTGCCTGCCCGAGTATCACGGTCCCGCAAGATACAGTGATCATAGATGTTCCGCCAATGTTTGGTCTTTGCCTTTCTCGAGAGTTTACTTCAAAGGTGGGCGGCTATTTGTCTTTAGATTGGTCACATCTAATACTTAGGACCAAACATGGCGCAAAGATGAAGATAGAATCGGAGGCTCTGCATTCCGAACATGTGGCGAACGAGGCCCTGATTAACTTTGAAGCGGCACATACCTCCATCACCAAGCAAGACATGTACAATGTTGAACTGCTGGAGGAGGAGAATGTCAATGGAGACCGAAGTGATAGCGAAGACGCTCTGTTGAGTGAACATATAAATAATGATCCCTTTGGAAATTATCATGCTACCGGTTTAGGCACATATGTGATCTATGACGAAGACCAAGTTCTTCCGAAGGTCGTCAAAGAGCCCGACGATGACCAAG